>PVLC010007465.1:0-63260 GCA_004027655.1 Graphiurus murinus | reverse complement strand
GCGGTACTGGGGATTGAACTCAGGGGCATTCTACCTCCGAGCTATACCCCCAGCCCTATTTTTTATTCTTTATTTTGAAACCGAGTCTCACTAAGTTGCGGAGTGCCTCACTAGGTAGCTGAGGCTGGCCGCGAACCCGGATCCTCCGGTCTCAGCCTCCCGAATGCTGGGATTACAAGCGTGCGCCACCACGCCGGGCTTCTGTTTTTAAACCTGTGTCAGATAGTTCCAACAATCTGCTTCATCCTGTACCACATCAGTTGATTTTCTTTTCTCATTCACATTGTGATTTCTCTTGGTTCTTAATATAATTGATTTATTTTACCCTGGACACTTTGAGTATGGATGGTCCCCATCTTATTGTGTCTTATGGGTTTTTTTCAACTTTACAGTGGTTCAAAAGGTATATGCATTCTCTAGAAACTATTTTGAATTTTGATCTTTCCGTGTTCTAGCAATGTGCAATATGATTCTTTTCATACTAGATAATAGCAGCAAGCCACAGCTCTCAATTGGCCACATTTGCAAGGGAAATCAGCTTTATGTTACTAAGGTGTGATGTTTGGAGATGGATCTAGAAGTATTAAATGTATTTTCAACTTATGATGTTTCCTATTTATAATGTATTTATCATGATATAACCCTTTGTAAGTCAAGGGAACATTTATATTCTATTAGGAGACTCTTGACCCTATCTATATCTTTTAATTTAGCCCTTTTTAACTGTGGCATATCAGTTTGGGCCTATTTTGTGGGCTATACTTCAAATGATACAAATGATAAGTTGGTTTTCTAAGTCCCTGCAATTCTGCTATCCTTGTGTGCTTCATGTTCTGGCTCTACTCAAGCTCCTCCTCAACCCCTACTACTAATATCTGTGGGGGCATAAGGTGTTTCTGTGAGCCACTCAGTGGTACTAGGTAGGTAGAAAGTCAGGAATACCAGACCTGCAAGACAGAGAGGATCTTTTTTTTTTTTTTGACTGTTCTTCAGCCACCCAGAGCTGATGGGCATTCCATTCCATCTCTGCTGGTCCCTATGGAGGAATACATCAACAAATTGGGCTGCCTTCTGCTGCCAGGTAGAGGGCCAACAGACACAGAGCCTTGGCCAGTAGGTGAAGGCTCAGGAATCACTGAACCTGGTTCATCTTCTATCACTCATTGGAGAGCCAGGGAAAATCAATCCTGGGCTGCCTTCTGCTGTTGGCTTAAGGTCTGGCAGACATATAGCCTAGATTTTCTTCTACTGCTGGGTGGAGGGTCAGGAGCTACTGGATCTTGGTGGAGGATTGGGAAACACCTGCCTAGCTGGCACTGCTGGCACAAGAGGAGGAGCCCGCCTACTATCCGCTGGCATTTAGCAGGGAATGTGTTGGCCTGCTCAATTTCCACTGTGGCAGTTACTTGGATGTCCTTGCCACTGTGTAAGGATTTCCCTGCTAAGAGATCTTTGGGCTTCCCTTTCCTGATCCTCTGGTCAGAGCTTGATAGCAAGCTTTTGGTTTTTCTATTTTTATCTATGCATATTTGCCACACCCAGTTGCAGGCTTTTTCAGCACATAGTGTGAGACATATGAGAGACATAAAGAAGATCCCCAGGAACCTTACCCTCTCACACTTCCTTAAGTCATGATGTCCATAGCTAGCCCAGGTTCTTCTTTCTACTTTTCAGTCTTTTTATTATTGTTTGTTGAATTCTTTCCGGGTATTTAGTTGTAGTTACAGGAGAGGAGCTATCTTGTCTCTGAACCAGAAACCCGATTTTTAATATTTAAAATTGTAATAAATGAGCCAGACACAGTGGTGCATGCCTGTAATCCCAATATTTGGGAGGCTGAGACAGGAGGATCACAAGTTAGAGGTCAGAAATTTAGCAGATTTCTCAACAACTTAGTAAGTACCCTGTTTCCAAACAAAAAATTTTAAAAGAATTTTTAAAGGCTGGGAGTATAACTCAGAGGTAAAATCCCTCTGGATTCAATCCGTAGTACCAAAAAATAAAATAAAATAGGGCTAGTGGTATAGCTCAGAGGTAGAACTTCCTAGGTCTCAATAGTACCACACAAAAATTATAATAAATAATGTCATATTATCTTTATGTGTTTCTTTAGCTTACTATTTTCACACAGTATCACATTGTTGAGATCCATTCATGTCGGCAAACAGATATATGGTTCTCTCATTTTAAAAACTGTAGAGTTTGCTCTTGTATGAATATGCCATAAATTATTTATTCATTCTTGTTTTGGTAGACAATGAAGTTTCCATTTCTCTGCATTATAAACAATACCAAAGTAAACATTTTCATACATGTCCTCTTTCGTACTTGTAGGAGCGTTAATCTGATTCTATATCCAGAGTACATTTACTAGTTACCTATCTATTACTTGGTCATAGGATACTCAGGGTACCAATTTTATCAGCTATTGCCAAATTGCTCCAGTTTATACGGTCACCAAAAGCATATGAGTTGTTTCATTTTACCACATTTAACCCACAATTTGTATTGATGTAGTTAACAACATTATTCACCTTTTCCCTGATGAGTTTGCTTTTGTATCTTGTTTAAGAAATGTGTCCTGGAGCTGGGCGTGGTGGCACATGCATGTAATGCCAGTACTTAGGAGGCTGAGACTGAAGGATTGCATGTTCCAGGCTGGCCTCAGCAATTTAGAGTTTAGAGAGAACCCCAGCAATTTAGGGAGACCCTGTTTCAAAATTAAAAATTAAAAAAGAGCTGGTGTACAATGCCCCTGGGTTCAATTCCCAGTACAAAAAAAAATGTGCCCCTACACTACAGTAATAAGGATTTTCTTTAATATTTGCTTCTAAAACTCAAGCTACTTATTTTTTCTCCCATTTAGGTCTTTAGTCTGTATCAGAAATTTATTTTTCTGTATGATCTGATAAAAGGAATGCTATTCTACTTTTTCCAATATTGATAGCCTGTTGTTCCAACACCACTCATTGAGTTCTTTCTGTCTCTCATTTATTTATAATCCCACTTCAATTATATTTCACGTTCCCATATATGTCTAGGTTGACTTTAAAACTTAAAGTTAACCCCTTAGCTGTGCATGGTGGCATATGCCTCTAATCCTAATACTTGGGAGGCTAAGACAGGAGGATCACAGGTTTGAGGCCAGCCTCAGCAACTTAGCGAGACACTCAGCAACCTAGTGAGACCCTCTTTCAAAATAAAAAGCTAAAAAAAGGGCTGGGGGGTAGCTCAGAGGTAGAATGTCCTTGGTTTCAATCTCCAATAACACATACACACACACACACACACACACACACACACACACACACACACAAATTAATAAACCATAAAATAAGATCAACTAAAGTATTAGGTTTAAAGTGAGAAAGTTTTATTAAAGATCCTTCAAAAAAACTTTAACCTCAAACCAAGTTTCTACTATTAAAGGAACTTTGAGAACCAGAGGTAGAGATTAACACTGTTTAAGTACCTATTAACATTGCTTAATCACCTATGATGTATTAGGTACTCCTAAGCAATTTACTTGTAGAGTCGTTTACTTATATGAAGGACAACTTTGCAAAAGAGATGGTATTATTCTCATGTTACAAGTAAGAATCCTAAAACTTGTAAAGTTAAGTTGTCTAGGGCCACACTAGCAATTTGATTCACCACCCAAACCCAGGTCTGTCTGATTCTAAAGAGTTTGTTTTGCCACTTTGCTATACATCTAAGGTAAGCTGACATCCTTAAACTGAGGAATATATGACCTTCCTATTAGGAGCAGAGTCTGTGTGGCAATTAGTACAGCACCTTGAATGACCACATCCATAGAATGACTGCTTTGCATGGTTGCACCCCTGAGTGGTGCAAATCATCAGCCTAAGATGAGCTCCTGTTTCCTTTCTCATCCTCTTCCAGTTTATTTATATCTCTGTCCCTTATTTCCCCAACCTGGGGTATATAATTTAGTTGTGATGATTGTCAAAAACAGAAGATTTGGCATAGAAAACCCAAATTTGAGTCTTAACTCTGCCTTTGGCTGAGGGATCCTAGAAGAAAGATCTTCTCTTCCTGGAGCTTCAGGGGTTTTTTTCTCTGTAGATTCAACATTAACACAGCATTAATGTGAGGATTAAAAATAACAACTGAAAATTCACTTTGTAAAATGCTGTGCAAAAAGAGATGGCACTGTTTTTACTCATATGCTATTCTCTATAATTGTGTGTGTGTGTGTGTGTGTGTGTGTGTGTGTGTGTGTGTGTGTGTGTGTGTGATTGAACCAAGGGGCATTCTACCTCTGGTCTATACTCCCAGCCCTATTTTGTCTTTTTATTTTGAAACAGGGTCTCACTAAGTTGCTAAGGGTCTTGCTAAATTGTTGAGGCTGACTAGGAACCTGTTATCCTCCTGTCTCAGCCTCCCAAGTATTGGAATTACAGGCCTCAGCCACCACACTTGGCTCATTTATATTCTTGTCATACATCTGCCACCTGCACCCTACTATGTGACCCTAACACAGCAGCACTGGTGCCATCAGTTTCACATTCATAAGAATTACCTAGGGCTTGCTTTATAAATACAGATTTCCAGCCGGGCGTGGTGGCGCACGCTTGTAATCCCAGCATTCGGGAGGCTGAGACCGGAGGATCCGGGTTCGCGGCCAGCCTCAGCTACCTAGTGAGGCACTCTGCAACTTAGTGAGACTCGGTTTCATAAAAAATAGGGCTGGGGGTATAGCTCGGAGGTAGAATGCCCCTGAGTTCAATCCCCAGTACCGCAAAATAAATAAATAAATAAATAAATAAATAAATAAATAAATACAGATTTCCTAACTCTACCCTCCGATTTTATTTAGTAGATTGGAGAGAAGGCACATAAATCTGTATTTTTCAAATTCTCCCCAGACAGTCCTTTAAACACAGCCATATATGGGACACACTTTGTCTAAACACTTATCACCATATATACAAATAATAATATATTAACACCAAGTGGGATTCAGGGTCAAATCAGGTTATAGTAAGATGTCTTAAACTAGACGTCCCTAACGTTCCAGTTTCCTATCCTTCCTAGGTCAAAGGGGACCTAGCCACATGACATCTTAATATTCCCTTCTACTTCTGTGATTCCAGCTGCATCATGAGTCCTTAGAAGCAAAGCCTGGTAAAATAAACTAGCAATTATTACCTTTTAAAACGCTAGTGATTTTAAGGATTTTCTTTGAAAAGTCTTAGTCAATAGGAGCAGAAGACTATGAATAACACTGAAATATTTAGCTGTCTATTGAAACTTCTTTACAGTATCAAATAAAATGGGAACAGATGCAACTAGACTAGGGTTTGGTTAGTAGGTAACAGATTTATGGACTTGCTCATTTTAAAAATTAAGGTTATAAACAACATATGTCAAAAATCCTATAAAACTGTTCTGGAAACCATCTTCCTGGAAAGCCAAAATCCCTGCTAATGTTCTGAATTTGCTTTTCAGAACTGAAAGATGACATTGTATGCATCTGCAGCACTGTTTGAAACAATGCTCCCTTAAAACAGAGCTCAATCTGTGTGGGTGTGCATTCAGTAGCTACCCCAACGTTTTAAACACCTGATCTCTTCCCAGAATGTAATCCATCCAATCCCTTGAGAGAATGCATCTCCTCTATTTACAAATACAGGTGGTGTTGCTATGAGTTACAGTTTTCTGGAAGTTTTTGTACATAGATCATGATGTTAAGGCAAAAGGAAGTCATATGAGAGTGAAATCACCAGGTCTTTGGTCTCTCCTGAAGGCTACAGACTTGGGGAGAATCTCAATTGGCTCTTTTTCTTTTTACTGTCACATATGCAAGTCTCCTGTTGAATCTCTCTGGTCCACTGTTCTCTCTAATGAAGTCATGTTCTGTGCTCAGGGCAGTAATATCCTCAGAAGCAGATGTCTCCCATAAAGCATGACCTCATTCCTTGGAATGGGAAGAGCCCGCAGTAGCCAGTTGGGATAATATGGGGGGGATGGGCTTTGTTTAAAAATAGTTTTCTTAAATAATGTGTTTGACTTTTTTCTATAAATGCCTATAAAAAGGCAAATCTAGTTTGTTGCTGTTTTTAGTTAACCTCTCTCCTCACTTCCAGAAGAGGCAACCACTGAGCCAGAAAGAATGGAGTACAGACACTTCCATCCAGTTGTGCATATAGATGGATAAAACTTGGGGTATTGCAGATGCTAAATCTAGGTTCTGTATCAGATCTCACTGAATCACAGCCTAGATTTCAACAAGCCTTTTTATAACAGCCCTGAAACTTAGAGGAAATAAACCAAAGTGCCCAAGGAAAGTTACTGACCCAGATGCTCCCAGCAAATTAGGCAAGTGGGAACATTGCTAAGGAAGAAAAGAAAAGACCAATTAGAAGGATATAGTTTGAAGCCAATCCAAACTTGTTCAGGAGGATGTACTTTACAGACTATTCTTTTTCCCTTAGATAATTAGATTTAGGGCAGTTCCTGAACACTGACTTCTCAAATTATTGGGAATAACTGAAATGCATGACATCTGGCCCTCTCTGACACCTATAAACAGGGCTCTCAGTCACAGCCCATGCATGTGTTCTAGTGTGTACCTCACTTCTGTTTGTGTCTATTCAGAAAGTGAACATGGTAAGAAACAAAAAGGCCCAAAGAGCTCATTTCCCAAACATGGAAGGCAAAGACATTTCCACAAACAGGATCATAAGGAAAATAAGGTACTTATCCTCTGAGCTCAGTACGTGCAACTTGTAGTTTAGTCACTATATTCCCATAAAAGATCTCTTTCAGTTATAGCTGTGCAATAAAAAAGACATGCCAATAATTCTATAAATATTAATTGATGATAGTATTCATTTTGAGGGGTACTGGGTATTGAGAAGCATTCTACCTCTGAGCTATACTCCAGCCTTTTTTTTTCAATACTTTTATTGATATATTGTAATCTTATATTATTCTGTAATTCAGAATGATAGGAACATATATGCACACAGCACTTGGTGAACTTCCCCCTGCTCCCTCCCACTCCTTCCCCTTCCCCATACATGATACTGAGTTTGGCATTAGTCATTTCATATATGTACATAACTTCAGTGGCAATGTTTCCTTCATTGATTCTCTCTACACCCCCTCAAGACCACCTTCCTCTAAACCCTCTCCATTGCTCCACTGGGGTGTCTCCTCCATTATCTAAAGTCTTATATCCCAATTACTCCCTAGCTTCCACATATGGCCCTTTACTCTCTGTGACTGGCTAATATCACTTAACATAATGTTCTCTAGGTCAGCCCATTTTCCTGCAAATGACATAATTTTGTTCTTCTTTATCACTGAGTAGAATTCCATTATGTGTATAGCTCATACTTTTGTAATCCGTTTATCTGTGGATGGACACCTAGGTTGGTTCCATAATTTGGCTATGTGAATTGTGCTGATATAAACATGGATATGCTTATAATCCTATAATATTCTGATTTCAATCCTTTTGGAAAGATACCCAGGACACTCCAGCCCTTCTTATTTTTTATTTTGAAACAAGGTTTCACTAAGTTTCTGAGGCTGGCCTTGAACCTTTGATCCTCTTGTCTCAGCCTTCCAAGTACTGAGATTACAAGCATGTGTCACCACACCTGGCCTAAATACTGAATTTAAATGTTCTTCTCCAATTCCTATATTTTCCTCCTGCCAAAGAGCACTTTAAGTTTCCTCTCCAACATAAAGCCTTTAGAGATCAAGCCTACCAGACTTTGTTTCTTGTCTCTTTTAGCCTATCCATTCTCTCCTGTCCTTCCACACCCACATCTTTCATCCTTCCCACCTCTGATGCCTCTGAAGGCATTGGTGCCTGAAATGAAAGTACATGGAATAGGTAAGAAGTGTTGGACTTTAAAAAAAAAGTAGCATGGTGAGGTGAACTGTTAAAGAATACTAAAGTAAAAAAAAATTGAAGTCATGTATCAGTTGTCCTTCAAGAAAATTCTACAAACTAGGAATAACAGTATTATTTTTAAAAGAAAACTATTGGAAACTTTTTCTACCAGAGATATAAACCTACACCCAATCACATCCTAGAAAAGAGGAGTTAGGCCTAAATCAAGATATTATGAAACAAATAGTTCCCACATTCCATAAACTATTGCAAAGCATAAAAAGAGAAAGAATTCTTCCCAGTTCATTTTATTAAATCAGTATGACCTTGATAATAAATGTTTCTAAAATAGTACCAAAAAGAAAACTAAAGCTGCTTCACATAAAAATATTAAACTAGTAACAAATAAAACCCTGCAATATATTTAAAGTATAATGTCTCATGACCAAGTAGGTTCGGGGCTAGGAATGCAAAGATGGTTCAATAATAGGAAATCTTTTTAAATCACATTAAATCATCTTCTCAAAGCATATAAATCGTATGATCACCTAGATGCCAAAAAAAATTTGATAAAAATTTAATAACTTTTCTGATTATTCATGGTAAACTAGGTATAAAAGGACATTCTTTAATATGATAAATAATATATTAACCAAATAGACAGCATATTAGCTAATAGTAAATACATTAGAGTCACTCCTTGCCAAATTTGGAATAAGACAAAGATGCTCAGTAGAACTGCTGATGTTCATTGTTCTTGAAGTTGTTGCCAATACAATGAGGCAAGAAACTGAAATAAGAGGTATGACTACTAGAGAATTATGTAGCTATCATTATTTAGAGACATGACTGTATAGCTATAAAACCCAAGAGAATTGAAAAGATATTATAAGTAGAGATCACCAAGGTAGGCAAGTCATAGTGGATGATATTGTCCCCTGGGGGTCACTGGAATGAAATGTAGATACATTAAAGAATGCAAATTTGTCACTACATCTTTCTGTTTATTCTCTTAAAGAAGGTATATTTCCATAGGGGTGCTTAGTAATTTTTTTTCTGAAAGTGAAGTGCTAAGCCAAATAATTTTGGGAATACCTGCTAGTACAGTGCTAGCAAATCTACCACATTTTTACATTGAATATAATTGACATAATTAACTGAAAATAAAATTTTATACAGGCAGTTAAATCCTTCACGAACATTTCAATGTCTTGGTATCAATATTCTGGCTGTTGGTTTGCTTATTTGTTTTGCATTACTAGAGATTGAACTCAGGGCCTTGCATATGCTAGACAACTACTCTATCCCTGAGCTACAATGCCTTACCTGAGGTCATCATTCTAAACAGCAATTTGTATTAGATAAAGTCTTATTTACTTGAGCTTTCTGTTTCCTTTGGTTTTGGATGAATGAAATTTATATAGTTATGGAATTTTGCAGAGATGAACTTATATTTATAACCTGGAGAATATCTTACACATAATTTCATGTTATCTTATATAATCCTTTTAACAAGTCTATCCCATTTACAAATGAGGATGTGCTCACTCAGAGACATGAAGCAATTTGTTCCTTGTCATACAGCACTTAATAAGTAGCAGATCTGGGATTTGAAGGCAATTCTGTGACTTTAAAGACCAAGGCTTTTCCAATAGGTGCTTCCAATTGATGTGTTCAATCTCCTGGCAAGAGAAAAGGTATTTCCTGGAAGAAAGTTCTGTTTAGTACAATCTGTAGAGAATGGTCAACTCACAGCTACCACAACAGATACTGCATGCAGAATGGGTGTGGCAAAAATAGAAAGGGCAACATAAACATTTACCATCTTGAAGAATACCTTCTCTGATGAAAAGGATACAACATGAACAACAGCACATCAACTATTCATCTTGGAGTGTTCTGGGACCCAGTCTAGAGCCATGTTGCAAATGCGTGGTTCTCCATGTGACTGCTATTTGTGGTTTGGCTGAACAACTGCCATGGCCACACTCCTCCTCAAGGAAAGGGAGCCAGAGGGCCACCCACCAACCCTTAGCAAGGCTGGCAGAATTACTTATGGGAGGAGCATGTGATGCCAGCCATCTTTGGCTCCTTCAGCCCTTTGATGGATTAACCTGCCCATAAGAAGTTGGGGTAGCTCTGATGACTTATGTCATTTTCAAACAGTAGGTTCTCTCTAATCCCTGTGCTCTACTAGACAAGAAGATTAAAATGATATATTGCCATTGTAACTTTTAGCATGTTTAATGAGTTAACACATCTCAACTACTAAAGCAATCCACTTGATTCATGTGCATACCACGTAAAATAATTCCTTGCATTTGCTTAGCACTTTACCCCTTCCAAATCTGTTTTGCTTATATTGTTTCATTGATCCCCAGAGCTGAAGACTGAAGATCCCAGGTTTTGAACCCAAACCCAAACGAAGGAGAGTGTTGCTACCATGAAAAGAAATTAAGGAATTGGCACTCGGGGCTTGATCTAGAGCAGTGGTTCTCAACCTTGGCAACACACAGAATTACCCAGGGTGATTTTTTTTTTATTTTCATGCCCAAATCAAACCCCAGACCAATGGAATCAGACCTCTAGGGTTCAGATATTCAGAGTTTTTCAAGTTCTTTGGGTGATTCCAATGTCTAGCCAGGTTTGAGAACCACTAACTTAGAAGATGAGTTCAATCTGCATTCCAGTTAACAGGAATGCATTCAAATGGCAATTGTCACAGTATTAGTTGGAGATGTGGGCTGTGATTTAGGGAATATGGTGCTCCATAAGGGTTGAGGTCCTGGGACAAAATGTACTCATGAGAGAGTGGGTAGATAAGAGAAAATCGAGGACCTGAAGACTAACCTTTGATATTCATAATGGTTAAGATGTCTATCTCTCTTAACCTAGTTCTTTTTTTAAGGCCACATTGTTTCATAATGAGAAAAACATACATGACTAATCAGAGGCCTTTGTGGAGGGAACTGTGTGTGTATCTGAAGGGATCAATGGGTGTAATTCATTTAGACTCTCAAAAAGCCTCCAACTGAAGTTCTACAGCCAAGTTTATTGTGCTTTAAGTTGTGTCTTCATGCACCATACTATGAAGAGGTCTTGAAGGCAGGGATTTATCAGGGTAGTGATAATTGTACAGCCTGCTAGGTTGGAAGGATAAAGAGTAGAATTTCTGTAATCTGTTTTAGATTTCATTTAACATTTTTATATATGGTCTGGGTGAAAAAATTTGTAGTGAAATCTCTAAGCATACAGATGACAAATCATTTAGACCAAACACCATTCACAGGTCTGACATTTACTAGCTGTGTGTGTGACCCGCAAAAAGTTACTCAAACTCTCTTGTCCTGTTTCCTCAACTGTAAAATAATGGAATTGGACATAAAAGTCTCAGCCAGAAATTCTATAGATTAGCTTAGCTCAGCTCCCCTTTTCGTGTCTATGATGAACACAGCACATAATCAAGTTCTTTACTTGATTAGAGCAATGTTAGAGAGTGACGATTAGAGGGTCAAGGACCAGAGAAAGCAATTGTTATACAGAATTATTCACTATGCAGAATTCATTGTAACCAGATTGGCAAAGCACTGTTTCTGCCAGCCATCTGCTAGAACATAAAAATAGCTTTGTTATACAGGACCGTCCTTTATAATTGGATTTAACCTGTACCACAGATTTCTTCAACAGTAAATTTATAAATCTCATATATAGAATTTTAGAGCTCAGGCTCATAAAAATTTAGAGGAAGAGGTCACCTAGTCCATACCTATATTTGGCAAGAAGAGAGAGAAATGTAGACAGGTGAAGTGATTCGCCCAAGGTCAGACAGCAATAAGACATAGAGCTATAGCTCTGAACAACTAGTGCAGTTCTCTTCTCCCTGCACTAAGATCCAAAGCAATCAGAAAGATGGCCCTTTATTCCTGAGGGCAGACCCATTTTGAAGTTGTTTTGGTATCCCTGTCAGCTAGATATGTGGCCTGATAATGATGGTGATGAAAAGGGAAAGTGATGGTTATAGCTGCAACTTATTGAGTGCCTATATATGCTAGGCATCATGTCGTGTGTTGTGCATTATCTCATTTAATCCTCCTCCCATCCATTTTAAGGTAGAAAATTTTCTTTTTATAAAGAAAATTATTCAGAAGCCAGGTATGGTAACCAATGCCTATAATCCCAGTACTTGGGTGGCTGAGGCAGGAAGATGGCAGGTTTGAGGCCAGCCTCAGAAACTGAGTGAGACCCTGTTTTAAAAATAAAAAATAAAACATCTTAAGGTGTAGTTCAGAGGTAGAATGCCCTTGAGTTTAATCCCCAGTACCAAAAATGCAAGGAAGGAAGGAAGGAAGGAAGGAAGGAAGGAAGGAACGAACGAATGAACGAACGAACGAACGAACCTATTCAGGTAAAGTAACTTGCTTAAGATCACACCAATATGGCATCTTAAAACTACAATTGAAACCTAGTTCTGAAAGTATAGCAAAGTTCATGATTCTTCTTTAACCCCAGTATTTTCCAAACCCAGAACAATAATTCAACAAGAGATAAGTATTTCTTGAAAAAGCTTCCATAGCCAAGTAAGTTTGGGAAATGCTGCATTTCATATTCTCTTTTGAAAGAGTCACATTTCCCATTAGTGTATTAAAAAGATCTGAGATGAAATCTGTTTTTCCTAAACCTTGTGTCTCCTAAGCTCCTTTTTTTTTTTTTTTTTTTGACTGAGGAACATTTTCATTTCTCTCGATAGATAGATAGATAGATAGATAGATAGATAGATAGATAGATAGATAGATAGATATGTGTGTGTGTGTGTGTGTGTGTGTGTGTGTGTGTGTGTGTGTAAAACTAGGGATTGAACCAAGGGGTGTTCTACCACTGAGCTACACCCCATTCCTATTTTTTATTTATTTTGAAACAAGGTCTCACTACATTGCTGAGTGTTTCACTAAGTTGACAAGGCTGGCATTGAACCTATGATCCTCCTGTCTCAGCCTCCCAAGTACTGGGATTACAGGCATGTGCCACCTTGCCTTGCTAAGGAACCCTTTTTCTAAGAACATCTGTTAATACCACACATGACTCTAGTGCTTTCTAGAATATAACGCAAAAATACATTGAATTGAACTGTATAACTTCCCATTGATCTTTCTGATCCTCTTCAGTGATTGTTGCTCTTAGACCTGACTTTTTTCATCCTAACCACTAAGTTGGCCAAAGACTCAGCATTGCAGAATACTTCCCTAGCAAGAACACATTCTTGTTCACTTTGGGAACATGAAAAAGCCATGGAAACTTGAGGGACTATTAAGCTTCTCAGTTGTCAGCAGTTGGTGGGACTGTTTTAGTGTGCCTTTACCACAGTAGTATTTTTTAGTCTTTCTCAAACTAAGCCAGAAATGTTTTGTAGCTGACCATAACTTGAAATGTTTGTGAAGTCCAAAGCACCAGGGATGGGTCCCTTCTGCAAGGACTAGAGAAGAAATTATTGAGTGAAGACTGCAAGCCTCCTAATGTCAGAAATACTTGAGATTGGGATGGAATAGACTAGGGTGAGAATCAATTTGCACAACCCTACCTCTTCTGGCCTTTTTTGTCATGCTTAGAGCAGATGTTGGAACTGTAATCTGGGTTCTGGACATGGGCATTCCATGTGGTTCTCATTCAGAATTCTCACTCTTCTTTGAAGCTAATGGCTTCCATCTTCTTTAAATATACTGAGCTTACCACACATATTTGTGCATTCTCTCCATTTATAATTCTGATAGTGTGATATAGAACATGAAATAAACTCTTAATATACCACAATTTGAAGATACAGACCATGATGGTGGTTGTTTTTCTTTCTTTCTTACCTGTGTGTGTGTGTGTGTGTGTGTGTGTGTGTGTGTAACTGGAGATTGAACCAAGGGGTGCTCTACCACTGAACTCTACCTCACCCCTATTTTCTATTTCTTATTTTGAAACAGAGTCTTGCTAAGTTGCTGAGGGTTTCCCTAAGTTACCAAGGCTGGCCTTGCACCTGGGATCCTCCTGTCTCAACCTCCCAAATACAAGTGTGCACCACCACACCAACTCATTTTACTTTTTTCTTTTTAAATAAAACTACCCATCTGTCAGCCATTGCCTTTACTTTTCTCTTTATTCCTTTACTAACTGGTACTAAAAAATGTTGGCCATGTCTAGTTCTCTTTTGTTGCTCTCTACATAAGGAAGGCATGAAAACTGGGAAGCTACCACCTATGTAACCAATGAACAAATAAAATTAAATTACCATTTGTTAAGTATGTACTACTCTGTGCACATCATTTTTCTTATTTAGGCTGTAAAAACTCTGAAAAGTAAAAGAATCATGCCCATTTATTAAAAGGCAGCTTTTGAGACTATCATGATTAATGTTAGCATGCCTGTGATTCCATGTAAGGTACAGTGATCTTAGACTTTGAAGAATCTTAATTTGCATCCCAAGATTACCACTTTCTTCAGTCGGCCATTTGTTTATTGAATAAAACATTTTATTGAATACCTACAGCCAGGGGCAGTGCACACCTGTAATCCAAGTACTTGAGAGGCTAAGACAGGATGATTGCAGGTTCTAAGCCAGCCTCAGCAACTTAGGCTCTCAGCAACCTAGCAAGACCTTGTTTCCAAAAAAGAAATACAATTGGGCTAGGGGTGTAGCTTGGAGTTAGAATGCCTCTGGGTCCAATCCCCAGTACCACACACACACAAAAAGAATACCTACTATATAAAAGAAATGCTTTAGGAGCTGAAGGTGCAGAGATGAATAATGAGTGACCCCTGCCATCAAGAAGTTAACAATCTACTAAGTAGAACAATCACAAAATAGAATATTACAATTTGATAAGTGCAACAATATATTGTAGAACACAGGAAATGATGTCTGAGTAAGTCTTAAAGGACTAGTAGGCATTGAGAGAAAGTGGAACTGGAGAAAGGTACTGAGGACAGAAGGAATGAATGGTATAAAGAAAGGGACAGAAACAAGAGCTATGTGGAAGCCGGTACAACGAAAGTAGAACTAGGACCTAGAGATCCATGTTCAACTACATGTTTATACTAGTGGATGTTTTATAAATTTCTATATATGATTAGAGACTTTTTCAGAAGTTTTTGTTCACAGGAAAATTAAGCAGAAACAGTGTTCCTACATACTCCCTCTCTTCCCACCCTTGGCAACCACTGATCTTTTTATTGTCTCTATAGTTTTGCCTTTTCCACATACCATATGATTGTAATTGTACAGTGTATAACTTCTTCACACTGACTTCTTTCACTTAACAATATGTACCTAAGATTCTTCTGTGTCTGTATGGCTTGATAATTCATTTCTCTTTCATTTATTTACCTACTTATTTTTGGTACTACGGATCGAACCCAGGGGCATTTTACCTCTGAGCTACACCCCCAGAACTTTTTATTTTCTATTTTTTGAAACAGGGTCTCTCTAAGTTGCTGAGGATGGCCATGAACCTGTGATCCTCCTGTCTCACTCTCATGAGTACTGGGATTATAGGTATGTGCCACCACACTTGGATTCATTTGTTTTTATTGATGAATAATATTTCATTGTATGGATGTACCACAGTTTATCCATTCACCTGTTAAATAATATCTTAGTTTATTCTAATTACAGACTTCTGGATGCAGGTTTTTGTGTGGTCACGCATTTTCAGCTTCTTTGGGGAAATACCTAGGAGGATGCTTTCTAAGTTGTGTGGTAAAACAATCTTTAACTTTATAAGAAACTGACAAATCATCTTCCAAATGGCTCTGCCATTTTTCATTGCCACCGGTAATGAATGAGAGTTCCTGCTGTTCTAAGTTCTCTCAAGAATTTGATGTTGCCAGTGTTTTAGATTTTAGCCATTCTAAGAAGTTCTCTCGTTGCTCTAAGATGCAATTCCCTTATGACAAATGATGTCAAGCATATTTTCATATGCTCATTTGCTATCTTTATATCTTCTTTAGTAAAGTACTTATTCAGGTTTTTTCCATTTCTTAATTTGATTTTTCCTGATTGTTGAGTTTTCTGTTCAAATCTTTGCCTATTTCTTAATTGAGCAATCTGTTTTCTTATTGTTGAGTTTTAAGATTTCCTTATACATTTTAGATAAAAGTCCTTTATCTAATATGTGTTTTGCAAATGTTTGTTCCTGCTCTGTGGCTGTTTTTTTTTAATTAATATAATAGCGCCTTTCTCAGAGCAGTTTTTAATTTTAATGAAGTCCAAAATACCAATTCTTTCCTTTCAGACTATATTTTTATGTTCTATATAAAAACTACTTGCCAAGCCCAAGATCACCTAGATTTCTTCTATGTTACCTCATAAGAGGTTTATAGTTTTGTACTTTGTATTTGGGTCTATGATCCATTTTAAGTTAATTTTTTGAAAGTTTTAAGGTCTGTTTCTATATTCTTTTTTATTGTGGATATCCAATTCTTTCAGCACTTTCTGCTAAAAAAACTATTTTTTCTATATTAGATTGCCTTTACTCCTTAATCAAAGATCTATTGCCTATAATTGTTTGGGTCTATTTTTTTACTTTCTATCCTTTTCCATTGATATATCTATTATTTCAACAATACGACACTGTCTTCACAACCATAGCTTTATAGTAAATCTTGAATGAAATGGTGTCAGTTTCCCTACTTTGTTCTTATTATTGTGTTGGCTATTCTGAGTCTTTTGCTTCTCCAAATCAACATTAGAATCCGCTTATTGATACCCCCAAGGTAACTTGCTGGAATTTTAATTGGCATTGCATTAAATGTATAGACCAAGTTGGGAAGAAGTGACATCTTAACAATATTAAGTTCTTTTCCTGAACATGGAATTTCTTTTCATCTATTTATTCACTTCCTTTATTTTCTTTAATCATAAAGATATTAATGTTTTTATTTGAAATTATAATTTTTAATTACTGGTATATAGAAAAGAAATTGGCATATATTAGGTTTGTACCCTGAAACCTAATTATAATTGCTACTTAGTGTCAAGAGATTTTGGGGAACTTATTTGTGGTACTAAAGATTAAACCATGGGGACACGACTACTAAGCTATATCCCCAGCTCTTTTTAAATTCTATTTTGAGACAGGGTCTTACTAAGTTGCCTGGGCCAGCCTTGAACTTGCAACCCTCCTGTCTCAGCCTTACAAATCACTGGGATTATAGATATGTACCACCTCCCCTAGCTCTTTGGGATTTTCTATATAGCCAATCATGTCATCTGTCAACAAAGATAGTTTTATCTCTTCCTTCCCATTCTATGTACTTCTATTTCCTTTTCTTGCCTTATTACATTACATAGGATTTCCAGTGTGATATTGAATAGTAGTGAAAGGGATATTCTTGCTTTGTTCTCAGTCTTAGGAAGAAAACATCTAATTTCTCAACATTAAGAATGATGTTAGCTATAGGGGGTTTTGGTAGGTGTTATTTATCAAATTGAGAAAATGCCTCTGGATTCCTAATCTGCTGAGAGTTTTATCATGACGGGATGTTGGGTTTTGTCAAAGGCAGTTTCAACATCTATTGACACAATCATACGATTTTCTTCTTTAGCTTGTTGATGTGTAGATGGATTAAATTAATTGATTTTTTAATTCTGAGCTATTCATGCATACCAGGAACAAATCCCATCTGGTTGTTGTCTTTGTCTACTTTCTGCTGTAGTAACAGAATACCTGAGTCTTGGTGATTTGTAAGGAACAGAGATTTTTGTGGCTTACCATTCTGAGGATGAGAAGTCCAAGAGCCAGCATCTCCTTAGTATCTGATAATGGTCTTCCTGCTGGGTCTGGCATAGCAAAGGGTATTATACAGCAAGATAGAGCAAGTATGCCAGAAAGAGTTCACTTTTATAAGAAAAGCCATCCCTATGATAACCTATGAATCCATTAATGAGAGCCCTCATGGCCCAATCACTTTCCAAAGTTCCCATATCTCAAGATTGCTACATTGAGGACCAAATTTCCAACATAGAAACTTTTGGAGGACATATTTAGACCATAACAGTTGGGCTGTATAATTGTTTTAATACATTGTTGGGTTTGATTCACTAATATTTTATTAAGGATTTTTACATCTATGTTCAAAAGAGAGATCATTCTGTAATTGCCCTTTCTTGTAGTATCTTTGTCTAGTTTGAGTATTAGGGAATTGCATAGAATGAGGTAAGAGTATTTTTTTTGCTTCTATTTTCTGGAAGAGATTACAGAGAATTTATAGAATTTATTCATTAAATATGTGGTAAAATTCAGCAAAACCATCTGGACCTGTTGCATTCTCTTTGGGAAGGTTATTAATTATTGGTTTTATTTCTCTAATAGATATAGGCCTATTCAGATTATCTATTTCTACTTGTGTAAGTTTGGTAGATTGTGTTTCTTCAAGGAATTATCCCATCTCATCTAAATTATCAAATGTGTGGGAATAAAGTTATTCATAATACATTTATTATCCTCTTAGCATCCATAGGATCAGTTGTTATAGCCCCTATTTCATCTCTGATATTGTAATTTGTGTCTTCTCTCTCTTTTCCTTGGTTAGCCTCAGTGGGTTCTATCAATTTTGCTGATATTTTAAAAGAACCAGCTTTTGTTTTCATAGATTTCTTCTGTTGCTTTTCTGTTTTTAATTCCTTTATTTCTGCTCTAATATTTATTATCTATTTTCATTTGCTTAGTTTATATTTAATTTGTTCTTGTCTAGTTTCCTAAAGTTGAGCCTCAGATATTGATTTTGGATCTTTCTCCTTTTCTTTTGTGTGGTGTGTGTATGGGGTGGGGAGATCCTGGTGATTGAACCCAGAGGCATTCTACCTCCGAGATACACCCCATCTCTTTATTTTTTATTTTGAAACAGGGTCTCACAAAGTTGTGGAGGGCCTTGCTAAGTTGCTGAGACTGGCCACAAACCTGCAATCCCCCTGTCTCAGCCTCTCAGGCACCAGTATTACAAGCATGTGCCACCACACTTGACTTCTAAGATATGCATTCAATATTATAAATTTTCCTCTTACCACTGCTTTTGCTGCATCCCACAAATTTTGATAGGCTTTATTTTAGTTTTCATTTAGTTCAAAATCTTTTGCAATCTCTCTTAAGATTTTTTCTTTGACCATGTTTATTATTCAGAAGTGTGTCGTTTCATTTCTAAATAGTTTAATATTTTCCAGCTATGTTCCTGTTACTGGTTTCTAGTTTAATTCCATTGTGATATGAGAGCATACTTTGTGTAATATCTATTTTAGATATGTAAAGTGTCTGTCTGTGTGTGTGTGTGTGTGTGTGTGTGTGTGTGTGTGTGTGTTACTAGGAATTGAACCCAGGGCATTCTACCTCTGAGCTATACCTCCAGCCCTATTTTATTTTTTACTTTGAAACAGGATTTAACTAAGTTTCTGAGGCTGGCCTCCATCCTGTGATAAAAGGGTCTCAGCCTCCCAAGTACTGAGATTACAGGAGTACACCACCATGTCCAGCTTAAAGTGTGTTTTATGATGCAGAATGTGATCTATCTTGAACACTGTTTCATGTAAACTTGAGTGTTTCCTGATAATGTTGGAAAAAGTATTCTTCAAATGTCAATTAGATCTAGTCTATTGACGGTACAATTAAGCTCAACTATATCCTAACTGATTTATTGCCAGCTGGGTATGGCAAACACTGTGGGCATATTGAAGTCTCCAACTGTAATAATGGATTCATCTATTTTTCCTCACAATTCTATCCATTTTTGTCTCATGTATTTGATGCTCTTTTGTTACATGCATACACGTAAGCATTGTTATGTCTTTTGGGGATATTTTTGGCATCTTTTATTATATAATGTCCCTTTATTCTCTGATAATTTATCTTGCTCTGAAGTATGGTTTGTCTGAAAGTAGCCACTACTCTAGCAGTCTTTGATTAGTGTTGACATATCTTTCTCATCCCTTTAATCTGTCTTTATATTTAAAGTGGACATCTCATAGATAACCAATAGTTGGGGTCTTATTATTTTACCCACTCTGACTGTCTTTGTCTTTTAACTGGTGTATTTAGAAAATTCACATTTGTCAATATAGTTAGATTAATATCTACCATATTAGTTTTCTATTCATTGCCTTTTTTTTTTTTTTTTTGGTACTGGGAATTGAACCCAAGAGCATTTTACAGGAGCTACATCCCTAGCCCTTTTACATTTTCAAACGGCTTCTTACTAAGGCTTGTCTCAACCTGCAATCCTCCTATCTCAGCCTCCCAAATACTGGGATTATAGGAATGTGAAACCCCTGCCGTGCAGTACTGGGGACTGAACTCGGGCATTCTACCTCCGAGCTATACCCCCAGCCCTATTTTTTATTTTTTATTTTGAAATAGGGTCTCACTTGGTTGCAGAGTGCCTCACTAAGTAGCTGAGGCTGGCTGCAAACCCAGATCCTCCAGTCTCAGCCTCCCAAATGCTGGGATTACAAGCATGTGCCACCACACCCGGCTTCTTTGTTTCTTTTTTAAAGTACTTGTTCTTTTTCTGTCTTCTCTGGTTTTAATCAAGTATTTTATGATTGTATTATTTCTCCTCCCTTACCATATCAATTAAACCTTTTTTGTGTGGTACTAGGGATTGAATTTAGGGGCATTCTACCTCTGAACTAACCCCAGTGCTTTTCATATTTTTTTTTATTTTGAAACAGGGTCTTGCTAAATTGCTGAGGCTAGCCTCAAACCTGTGATCCTCCTGTCTCAGCCTTCCAAGTACTGGGATTACAGGCATAAACCACGACACCCAGCTTCAATTATACTTCTTTTAAAAAATAGTGATTTCCCTACTATTTAAAATGTACATGTACAATAAATCTAAGTCTACTTTCAAATAATACCATACTACTTTACGGGTAATACAAATAGCACAGTATTCTCAATTTGTCCCTCTTATCCTTTATGACATTGCTGTTATTTGTTTCATATGTTCATAAGCTATAATCATAGGATAAATTTGCTATTATTATTTTGAATAAAATTTTTATCTAGTGAATAAAGTAAAACATTTTATAAAAGCAGACATGTTACACTGGTAGTACTCTGTGTAGATAAGAATAAGGTTATGAAGCATATAGAAAAAATAAATCAATATATCTAAAAGGTCATAGAACTCAGCAGGGGTTACTGTTTTTACTCTGTGTCAAGATGCTCACTTCCAGTGAGCAAATTAGTGGGCATGACAGGTACAGAGCCAGGGCTTAAAGAGCTGTGTTGAAACTCATACAAATGATCCACTGGCCATAGTAAGCTATATTAAAATAAGAAGGAAGCCCTATATTGCTGAGGTGGTGTACTCATTAGCACTTGTGGGAAATGTGGTACAATCTAATGACATGCTTGTGTATATACATTTGCATCCTCTTTTTTCCCTTATACAACCCAAGAAGAAGTGGAAGAAAGGATGTTGGGCTCATATCTCTTAAGTACTCTTTTTGTCATGGCCATTTTAGGGAAAAAAAGAGAAAATCTTAGCTTCTTTCCTTACATTGTAAAGTAAAATCTATACCAGATTAATAGACTTGATATAAAAATGAAATCATAAAAAACACTAGAAAAATTAAATACATGTTTAATATTACATTAGGGAAGGTCTAATTAAGGATGACACTGAAGGCAGTAACTATAGGAAAAGATTCTCAAGTTTAATTATACTGAAGTAAAGCCTTTTATACTCTTTGATCCAATAGTGCCATTTCTTTTTTTTTTTTTTTTTTTTTTTTTCGATATTGGGGATTGAACTCAGGGGCATTCTACCTCCGAGCTATACCCTCAGTCCTATTTTTTTATTCTTTATTTTTTTGAAACAGGGTATCACTAAGTTGCAAAGGGCCTCACTAGGCAGCTGAGGATGGCGGGAACCCAGATCCTCCAGTCTCAGCCTCCCAAATGCTGGGATTACAAGTGTGCGCTACCACACCCAGCTTCCAATAGTACCATTTCTAATGACACATTCTAAAAACAAACTTTTGAGTAGCCAAGTGTGGTGGAACATACCTGTAATCCCATTATTTGCGAATCTGAACAGGAGGATTGCAGGTTCATGGCTAGCCTGAGAAATTAGCAAGACCCTCAGCAATTTAGCAAAACCCTGCCTCAAAAATAATAATAATAATAATAATAATAATAATAATAATAATAATAATAATAATAATACATGGGATACTGAGACAAGAGGATTGCAGATTTGAGGCCAGCCTCAGCAACTTAACAATACTCTCAGCAACCTAGTAAGACCCTGTTTCAAAACAAAAAATAAAAAGTTTTGTGGGTATAGCATGGAAGTAGAATGCCTCTGGGCTCAATCCCTAGTACCATAATAAAATAAAATAAAATAGGGAGTGTAGCTCAGAGGTAGAATATCCTGGGTTCAATCCTCAGTACCCCTAAAAAAAACTTTGGAAAAGTTTATAAAGACTTTATAAAAGCACATATAAAACTTTAACTATCTCAAGCCGGGTGTGGTGGCACACGCTTGTAATCCCAGTATTCGGGAGGCTGAGACCGGAGGATACGGGTTCGCAGCCAGCCTCAGCTACCTAGTGAGGCACTCCACAACTTAGTGAGATTCGGTTTCAAAATAAAGAATAAAAAATAGGGCTGGGGGTATAGCTTGGAGGTAGAATACCCCTGAGTTCAATCCCCAGTACCACAAAAAAAAAAAAGAAAAACATTAACTATCTCATTGTTTATAACATTGAAAAACTGGAAACAACAATCATCAAAGATGATTAATTAAATGCTGACATACCCATATTAGAAACAACATTGTAAGAATACAGTTATTGACATATAAAAAGATTATCAAACATTTTTAATTTGATCACATTTTATAAAAATGCATATTTATATGTATAGAACATTTCTAGATATTAACCAAAATTAATGGCGGTTATTTGTGGGTATTTTAATAAGCTATGTTTCCCTTTGGTCCTCTTTTTTTTGGGTACTGGGAATTGAACCCAATAGCATTCTACCTCTGAACCACACCCCAGCCCTATTTTTCATTTTTATTTTGAAACAGGGTCTCGCTAGGTTGAAGGGAGACTCACTACTTGCTGAGGCTGTTCTCAAGCCTGTGATCCTCCTGTCTCAGCCTTCCTTGGTCTTCTTTTCATGTATATAATGTGTGTATATACATGTAATGAATAGGTATATCTGGAATAAAAATAATAGAGGTTTGAAAAATAAACTTACCTTTCCCTCTTTTCCAATGTGCATTTAAAACAAACTTCCAGCCAGGCATGGTGGCGAATGCATGTAATCCCAGTACTTGGAAGGCTGAGACAGGAGGATCACAGGTTCTCAGCCAGCCTCAGCTACTTGGTGAGGCCCACTGCAACTTAGTGAGACCCTGTTTCAAATTAAAGAATTCAAACTTCGTCCAGGAAGGTTTTTTCCCTCAACCAGCTAGTATAATGCCTAAAGTCCCCCTGCTTTAGTATTTTTCTGTTCAAATGTAAGCACTTTGAGGATAGAGTTTCACTGCAGTATTTATTCTGCTCCCTTCCATAGGCACACTTAGGAAGGACTGGTTGTCAGTGAAAGTCTGACTTCCTCAAAGTCTGCTTTGAAGTCTGATGTAATAGCACTAACCCTTAACCAGCTGATAACAAAAACCTTGGCCTGGGCTAAGACACCTTGGTTATGAGGGCAGAGGAGCTGCAACAGCTGTCATCCTATTCTCCAGGCTGGGTGGCTGACTAGCCAGCTGGTAGCTGAGGTAGGACTGGACTTGTTTGTGTAAATCCTTCCAGAACTTCCATGAACATTCTCATGAACTCTCAATGTTGGTAAAACAAAACAGAAATGATGGATGTTGAAGAAGGAGAAAGAGGAAGAGAGGAAGAAGAAGAAGAAATGAGAATGGAGATTCATGTCCTTCAGTGCAGCAGGTTGCTCAACTCAACCTAAAGCATCTCCCACATACAAAACCTACTTTTGCACATGAAATTACCTTGCCAGGGAAGTCTACACAGACATTGAGGATTGCTTAAGGGGCTTGTGCAGCCCTAATGGCCACACTGGTGGCCCTGCAGGTGAAAAGCATTACTGACCTCCAATAGAGTCTACACTTGGTAGGAAGAGACTGTCCCAGGCTTGTTGCAAGGAAGAAATGATATAAACTATGAAATAATATTCAAATGATTGATATGCTTTTTGTAAGCTCCTGGGGGCACTGATAGCATTTTAATGTCGTGCAGTACTGTTTTCATGGGAGTTTGGAATAAATTTTAAACACCGAAGCCAGACATGGTAGCATACACCTGTATTCTCAGTACTTGGGAGGCAGAGACAGGAAGATCACGTTTGAGACCAGCCATAGCAAATTATCGAGATCCTGTCTCAAAATTTAAAAAAAAAAATTAAAAAGGGCTGGATGTGTAACCCAGAGGTAGTAATTCCCTGAGTTCAATCTCTAGTAGCAAAAATAAATAAATAAATTTTAAAAAAGTAATTAGATCATTAGGGACATTACCTTAACTTAGTTAGACCCTGTTTCAGAGTGAAAAACAAATGGGTATGACGGTAGAATGCCACTGGGTTCAACCTATCTCTATTAGTCAGAATTTTCACTGCTATGATCCAAATACCTGCCCATATAACTTAGAGGAAAATTTATTTGCTCACAGTTTTGGGTTCAGTCCACATGAGGCCAGGGACCGCAGATCTCAGGACATTGTGGTGAGAAGTGAAGAAAGGGAGAGCACATGGGTTGTGCTCCTCACACTATGGAGGCTAGAAGCAAGAGAGAGAGAGCATGGGAAGAGGAACCATATATAATCCCCAAGGCCACCAAAAGAAAGAGAGAACAAACCCAAATTATTAAAATCAGAAGCGAAGCTGGGTGTGGTGGCTCATGCTTGTAATCCTAGTACTTGGAAGACTGATACAAGAGGATCTGGGTTCATGGCCAGCCTCAGCTACTTAGTGAGGTCCTCCGCAACTTAGTGAGACCCTGTTTCAAAATAAAGAATAAAAAATAGGACTAGAGGTGTAGCTCGGAGATAGAATGCCCCTGGGTTCAATCCCCAGCACCACAAAAAAACAATCAGAAACAATAAAGGAGACATCACCACAGATAGTGGGGAAATCCAGAGAATCATCAGAAACTATTTTGAAAATTTATATTCCAATAAAATAGAAAACATGGAAGAAATCAAAAGATTTCTAGACACATACAACCTACCTAAATTGAACCAGAAGACATAGAAAACCTAAACCGACCAATAACAAGCAAAGAGATAGAAAGAGTAATAAAAAGTCTTCCATCAAAGAAAAGCCCAGGTTCAGACAGTTTCCCAGCAGAATTGTACAAAACCTTTACAGAATAACTAAACACAATATTTCACAAGTTATTCTGTGAAATCGAAAATGATGGAATTCTTCCCAACTCCTTCTAGGAGGCCAGTATTAACTTAATACCAAAACTGAATAAAAATCCCTCAAGAAAAGATAATTGCAGATGAATATCATTGATGAGCATAGATAACAAAAATTCTAAACAAAATACTAGCCATGTACATTCAAAACCACATCAAGAAAATTGTACACCATGACCAAGTTGGTTTCCTCCCAGGAATTCAAGGCTGGTTCAACATACACAAATCAATACATGTTATTCACCATATAAGTAAAACTAAGGACAAAAATCACATGATCATCTCAATAGATGCTGAAAAAACATTTGACAAAATCCCACACCAATTCATGTTAAAAATACTGCAGAAAATTGGAATAGAAGGAACATACCTCAACATCATTAAGGCAGTATACAACAAACCCAAAGCCAACATCATATTGAATGGGGAAAAACTACAGGAATTCCCTTTAAATCAGGAATATGACAAAGATGCCCACTATCACCACTCCTTTTCAATATGGTACTCAATAATCTTGCCAGAGCAATAAAACAAGAGAAGGATATCAAAGGAATTCAAATAGGAAAAGAAGAATTAAAATTATCTCTATTTACAGATGGCATCATCTAATTTTTAGAAGAGCCAAAAACTCAACCAAAAGACTACTAGAGCTGGTTAACAAATTCAGCAAAATAGCAGGATACAAAATCAATCTAAAAAAATCAGTAGCTTGTTGATATGCCAACCATGAATCCACTGAGAAAGAAATCCAGAAAACAATTTTATTCACAATGATCTCAAAAACAATAAAATACCAAGGAATAAACCTAACCAAGAAGGTAAAAGACCTCTTCAATGAAAATTATAAAACATTAAAGGAAGAAATTGGTGAAGCTCCTAGAAAATGGAAAGATCTTCCTTGCTCTTGGATAGGCAGAATAACTATTATCAAAATGGCCATTCTACCAAAAGTGACCTACAGAGTCATTGCAATCCCTATCAAAACAGCAATGTCATTTTTCACAGACCTAGAAAAATCAGTCCTAAATTTCATATGGAGAAACAAAAGACCCAGAATAGCCAAAGCAGTTCTCAGCAATAAGAACCATGCAGGAGGCATCACAATTCCTGATTTCAAATTATACTACAGAGCTATAGTAATAAAAACAGCATGCTACTGGCACAAAAACAGACAGATAGACCAATGGAATAGAATACAGTATACAGAAACAAATCCACACACTTATAGCCAATTGATTTTTGACAAAGGTGCCTAATACATATGTTGGGGAAAAGACAGCCTTTTCAACTAATGGTGTTGGGAAAACTGATTATCCAGTTGTAGAAAAATGGAACTAAATTCTTACCTCTCACTCTGCACAGGAGTCAGTTCAAGATTGGTCAAAAACCTGGAAGTTAGACCAGAGACTGTCAAACTACTAAAGGAGGGCATAGATCCAACACTCCAACATATAGGCACAAGTAGAAATTCTTCAACAATATCTGCAAAGCTCAGGAAGTCAAAATAAGAATTAGTAAATGGGACGGCATTAAACTAAAAAGTTTCTACTTTCGAAGGAAACCATCAAGAGTCTAAAGTAAAAGCCTACAGAATGGGAGATCTTTTCCAGCTATCCCTCTGAAAGAAGACTAATATCTAGAAAATACAAAGAACTTAAAAGACTTTACACTTAAAAAGCAAATAACCCAATCAAAAAATGGAGAATTCAGCTAAATAGACACTTCAGAAAAGAAGATATACAAATGGCCAATAAATACATGAAAAAATGTTCAACATCATTAGAAATCAGGGAGATGCAAATCAAAACTACACTAACATTACATATAACCCCAATCAGAGTGGTAATCATCAATAATTCAGACAACAATAAATGCTGGAGAGGATATGGGGAAATTGGAACTCTTCTACACTGTTGGTGGGACTGCAAATTAGTGCAGCCGCTATGGAGATCAGTGTGGAGATTCCTGAGAAAACTGGGAATGGACCCACCATATGATCCAGCTATACCACTTCTGCGTATCTTTCCAAAGGGACTGAAATCAGAGAACTACAATAATATATGTATACCCATGTTCATAGCAGCACAATTCACAATAGCCAAATTATGGAACCAATCTAGGTGTCTATCAACAGAAGAATGGATTACAAAATTATGGCAAATACACACAATGGAATTCTTATTCAGCAATAAAGAACAAAATTATGTCATTTGCAAGAAAATGGAAAGACCTGGAGAACATCATGTTAAGTGAAATTAGCCAGTCACAGAAAGTGAAGGATCATATGTTTTCTCTAATATGTGCAAGCTAGGGAGTAATTGGGATGCCAGAGGGACTCTAGATAATGGAAGAAAAACCTCAATGGAGCCAGACAGATGGTCTAATGGAAGGGAAGGGAGAAGACTGAGGTTCTTTGAAGGAATTATTGCCATTGGCTTTGTGTACATATGTGAAAACACCAATGTCAATCTCAGTACTCTGTATAGGGAAGGGGGGAATGGGGAGGGAGCTTCAAGGGGGGGCACCAAGTACTGTGTACATGTATATCAGTGTCAACATGATTTACATTATGATGTGAGACTATATTGCACCAATAAAAGCATATTATAAAAAAGTCCCCAAGGTTGCACCCCCAGGGGTCTACCCCCTCCAGCCACACCCTATCAGCCTAGGCTACAACCCAGATAAATCCATTACAATGGATTTATCCACTGCTGGGATTACAACCCTCATGACTCAACTATATTAATTAATTAATTAATTAATTAATTAATTCTGGTATCTAAAGAAAGATCCATCTACAAAATAAAGATAATTCAGTCCCTAGTGGGGGAAAAATGACTGAGTGAGACTTTGTGTGTCTAGGGAGTGGTTGTAACCTAAGTACCCTTTATTGCTTAAAACTGTTTTATTTAAAAGTAATTCCCAAGCCAGACATGATGAATTACACCTGTAATCCCAGTACTTGAGAGGCTGAAACAGGAAGATCACAGGTTCAAGGACAGCCTCAGCAATGTAGCAAGATTCTCAGCAACTTAGAAAGACCCTGTTTCAAAAATAAGAAATAAAAAGGGCTAGGGGGTGTGGCTTGAAGGTAGAATGCCCCTGGGTTCAATCCACAGTATCAAAAAAAAAAATGTAAGTCCCAAGAACATGCTTGTGATTTCACTGTGTATGAAACTTTTGACACTTCTTTTTTTAAATATTTTTTACTGATGCATTGTAATCATACTTCTTTTAAAGCAAGGTAAGTTATAGTAAATGACAATAGAAGTGCAGATGGCCCCCAGTGAGAGGTTTGTGTAGTGGTGGTGGTACTGGGGATGGAACCCAGGGGCTATCTACCACCAAGCAATACCCTCAACTCTTTTTATTTACTTTAATATTGTGACAGGGTCTCCCTAAATTGCTGATACTGGCCTCAAACTTGCAATCCTCCTATCTCAGCCTCCTAAGTACTATTGTAGTAACTATTAAATCACAATTAGAACATAACTAAAACGTAAACCACTGCTACTCTGCCCTTTCTATGAAAACAATCCTTTTTTTCTTTCCAGCTTTCCCTCACGAGACTTCATATGAGATCCTTACCGGGATGCATGACTCTTCAACCTCAGGACTTGCAGGGTTAATAGAATGCCGTCCTAAGGTTGTTGAGTTGTGCGTTTCTAGGCATTTCATCTCCACAGAGAAGTATCCATTCCTTCATCCCAAAGACTGAGGCCAAAAGATTTTTTTCTCTCTAGGGAAGAATCTTCCTAGTCATGTTTGTGGCCTCAGCAGTCAGGAAGCAGACTGGAGAGACTTGATAGTTGGGAGACACCTTGACAAAAAGCTGACCCTTGACTCTGAGGCTCCCTTAAATTTGTAGTATCTGGGATAGGGGGCCTCAAAGTGACTGTCTTAAAGAATACATACTTTCTGTTAATTTCCAGTGACTTGATTTTCTATTTTCTTTTTCTAACAGGTCCAGTTAAAAACAAGAAAAAAGGTAAGTTAAGCGAATATTATAAAATTGTCTTATCATGTCTTTTCTAAGATTAGAAGAAAAATTGGAATAGGATTTTTGTATTAAACTTTTTAAAGGTTGGCATCCTTTTATTCAACCACATGTGATCTGCTTGAGTATTATAGTTTTTAAAGAACTACGAATGGTTCTTCAGTGATGAGCCATGAAAGATAGAATTGCTCTCTAGCCACATATAAAAGTTGTTTTTGTTTTCCTTTCTTGTTCCCTCTTTTGTACAATTCAATTTACATCTCTTTGCTCATTCTTTCTTATTCTTCCCTTGCCTTTCTTTTTCCTCCTTTTTTCCCTTCTTTATCAAATAAGTAATCAGATTTGAATGAAGACCTGTGACAGCTTGCAGAAAAAGGTATACTACCTATGGAAATACGTCAATGCTTTGTTTCTTGGCCAAAAAGCTATCCCAATTCAATTTCTCAGATAGGGAAGATATTTCTTCCTGTAGGAGTTCAATATCATTTTCTCTGTGATAACAACCTAGGCTGCATTATTATCCTGCTCTTTAGTCTTTCTCAAGAGGCTTCTAGTTGAACAGCTCTATTGTGTTGTTGTTGGGTCAGTCATTCTCCAACATACTTAAGATAAGAATGGTCCAATGGCTGACCCAAGTATAGGAACACCTTCCAAAAACAAACAGGTTTGAAGGGCAGGATTAGTCAATATGGTTTGCTCAATATGACGAAAAGGACCAACTAAGAAACCAATTTGTATGTAAGTTCTGGGTTCTGGCCTGAAAGGAAGACAGATAATGTAAAACTAATGGTTTTTCATTAAAAATGTTATAAATGAAGTGATACTGTTAAGATTTATGGAGCTTTCTGGAGTAAATTATCAACTCTAGACTAGGCCAGAGACTGGCTTCAAATGCAGCCTGCCACTTCTCTGAATACTGGAGTATTTTGGTGTCTTGAGGTACCCTGGTCCATGTGTAAAACTCGTGTTCCTATTGTAAAGAAACTGAGGAAGCTGGGTGCAGTGGCACATTCCTGTAATCCCAGTACTTGGGAGGCTGAGATGGGAGATCATAGGTTTGAGGCCAGTCTCAGCAACTTAGGGAGACTCTCAGCAACTTAGAAAGATCCTGTTTCCAAATAAAAAAATAAATAGGGCTGGGGTGTAGCTCAGTGGTAGAATGCCCCTGGGTTCAATCCCCAGTACAAAAAAAAAAAAAAAAGCAGCTGAGGAATGGCCTAGCCTCCTGTGGACCGGAGCTGAGCAAGATTATAAAACAGCCAGAGAACTGGAGTTGGTGAGAAAACCTTTCACTGCAGGGCCTGGGCATTCACCACCTAGATGCTCTTTAAAGAAAGTGGATTGGATTTTCAAGCATTTAGTTCTTAACTCTTGTCACATCCCTTTAAGATAGAAATTATAACTCAGATCATTGTCTAACAGTGCTACTTTGTGTATGAGACATTATTGGGAAGAAAGTACACATGAGCTTTAAATATTTGTTTAGCTGAAAATGATTTAAAAGCCATTTAATATGGATTTCTTTGGACACAGTGAATGTCTGAAAAGGTAAATTGAGTTGTTCACTTAATTTTCACACTTTAATGGAATTTTCCTATTCCTACAACTAACATTCATATTCATTCATATTCTCTCTCTCTCTCTCTCTCTCTCTCTCTCTCTCTCTCTCTCTCTCTCTCTCTCTCTCCTCTCTTCCTATTCCCGCTCCCCTTCCTCCCCTTTCCATTCACTTTCTTTCTTTTAGTTGTTCTTTCGATATATATTTTTTCTTTTTTGGGAGGGGTGGGGGTATTGGAGATGGAACTCAGGAGCATTTTAACTCCAAGCTACACCCCAGCCCTATTTGATTTTTTTTATTTTGAAACAGTGTCTTGCTAGGTTATTGACAGTCTCACTAAGTTACTGAGACTAGCGATCCTCCTGTCTCAGCCTCCCAAGTAGTGGGATTGCAGGTGTATGCCACCACGTTCAGCTTGTTTTCAATATTTTGAGTTTAGCTAAAAGTTTAAGGAAATGCCCCTTTGATGAAGTTTAGCTTTGAAAGGAATGTATATATTCTTTCATCCAGGACTACCACAGGGTAACTTTCTAAGCAGAAATGTCTCTGGACTTTTGTATCATGAAGTGTTCTGTTAATGTTAGGAAATATGGAGAAGGAATTCAATCTTCTAAAGTCATCCTCTTAGTCTAGAGGTTGTTTTGAACATATTCCTTTCTGGGCCTAACTTTCTAAAAGTATGAAAGTATGAGAAGCACACTTGCCTGATCACAGAGAAGCAGAGAGGCCAGCTGTACAACTAGATCACAGCAGGAGCTCCTTCTCAAATGCCATGTAATGTTTTCATAAGTGAACATTCTCTGTTTACACTGCAACCATTATTCTCTTGGACTGGAGGAGTTCCTGGCTATAATTACAGGAGAATCACATTCTTGAAGTTGAAGTTCGTGCTACTTACAGAACACCCTCTAGCTGGAAATTCTGTTAGGCCCAGAACTGCTGGGGCACAAGATGGCTTAATATGAACCATCCTCTGTGTCTACACCACCCAGAAAATAAGGACAGAGAAACAAACCTTACTATCAGACTAGAGAAGTTTCCTGACAGCCTGGGGTAGATCAGACCTCCTTACAGAACCTCCATCTCAGGAGAAAACTTAAGTCATGGAGGCCACAGTCCTCACTTCACAGATGGAGAAACTAAGACTCAAGGAGAAGTGATTTACCCAAAGTGCATCTGTGGCAGAGCTGGGTCTTACATCCTTATCTCCTGAGTACAGATTCTCTGTTCTTTCCATTACACTAGCTAGAATACTTGGGCACTGAGTAAGCCTTATTTGGATGCTGCCCAAATATGAAGAAAGATGGTTTTCCTGTTCAGCATCTTAAAATTAGTTAGATCTAGAAACTGAGCAGATCTAATCTCTTGCTGCTAAGAGCAGGGGAAACTCTAAAGTTCATGGAGCTAGGCCTTTATAGCTAGAGAGGCACTGTCTGGGAAAAATGCTCTCTGGACCTTCCTTTATTTTCTCCCTGGGGAAGAGGCCCCACAATAATCCATTGTTTTATTCCAAACACAGATGTGGTTAGACATGGACAATTGGCCTCTTGAGTGACCTTGCCCTGAGGATTTGGTTTCTTGTACATGAGATGTTATTCTAAAAAGTGGACTTGATGAATCAGGACAGTATTCTCTAGGTTAAGAGTCTGAGGAACAGGAAATTGAAGTCAGTACAAAGGTTTTAAAGTGAGAAAAGGTTGTATTTAAAAGTATGAGGGGGCCCAATACTTGAGAGGCTGAGACAAGAGGATCACAGGTTTGGGACCAGCCTCAGCAACTTAATGAGACCTTGTTTCAAAACACACAAAAAAATCTTAAAAGGGGCTGAAAGTGTAGCTCAGTGGTAGAATGCACCTGAGTTTAATCCCCAGTATCAGAAAAAAATTAAAAAATAAAACTAAAGGCTGGTCACAGTACTTGGGAGGCTGAGACAAGGGAATTACATGCTTGAGGCCAGCTCCAGCAACTTAGTGAGACCCTGTTTCAAAATTTAAAAATAAAAGGGACTGGAGTGTAGCTCAGAGGTAGAATGCCATTGAGTTCAGCCTCCAGTACCAAAATAGAAGAAGAAGAAACTAACTCAGCTGAGGACATTGTTATTAAGTCTAGCAAACGGCTTCAATTCCTATCAGAAGATGAAGAGAGGAAGATGACTCTGGCCTCTGCCTGGCTGCCTGTAGTGCTTAAATGGGGCTGCACAGAGCAGAGTCATCAACAGAAGGAGCTAGAAGTTTGGTTTGAAGACCACAGTTATGAAACACTTAACTCCACCCTGGTAGGGATGTTGGAAGGACTGGAATATGAAATAGAAAGGCAGAGATTGTTCTGGAAGGATAGCAAGGAGGAAGGGGGAGGAGCCAGTAGGCATGCTGAATACCTAACGTTGGAGAATAGGACCTCTGAGTGAAGACTCTGGGAAGGTGGATTATTCTTTGAGCCTACAAAACTGGAGGCTGATGGGTAGCCTAATGACCTTGAGCATATGAAGTTTATTATGTCTATGATGGTAACTATTCTTCTCTATCTATACAAGGAATAGAACAAAAGTTTAAACTGCCACTGGAGGAATTTCAGTTAAATATACCAAAGAGCTTCCTAACAGTGAGCAGTGAGGGGTGATAAACATTGGAACATGTTACCAAAGGAGTTTGCAGAATTTCCTTTCCCAGAGATCTTTAAAAATAGAGTTTAGAGAGGTCAGCTGAGAAAGCAAAGCCTGCTGCCTCCTCCTCAGGTCCCTCTACTCAGCACCCCCTTTATTACTGTGGTTTCTCAATATCCTCAACTCTCTTCTCTCTCCTCTTTTTTCTCTTGTCAATCTCCTTCTCTCTCCCCACCCCCCAAGCAACCACTCCTCATTTCCAAAGCTACTTCCATTCCTCATTCCCAAGTAGCATTGCCCTCATCCTCACCCTATCTCCTACATATCTTGAGTCCTATAAGTGTCTTCCCAGAACTAATGTTCCTGAGGTCAGGTTGTCTGGCTTCCTCTTGTCACCTACATCAAGTCCACCAAACTGGGCAGTTAACATGAAAGTCCCACACTCAGCCAGGTGCAGTGGCACACCCCTGTAATCCCAGTACTTGGAAGGATGAGACAGGAGGATTGCAGGTTTGAAGACAGCTTCAGCAACTTAGTGAGGCCCTCAGCAACTTGGCAAGACCCTATTTCAAAATAAAAATGAATAAAAAGGGCTGGAGTTGTAGCCCAGAGGTAAAATGCCCCTGGGTTCAATTCCCCACACTGAAAAAAAAAAAGGTCCCTCGACAATAGCCCAATTCTACAAAGAACCAAAAAGTGGCCCATAGGTCAGACTTCTTGGTAACTCTCATCTTTTGTACTCGGCTGAAATGTAACCTCCTTTTTGAAGTCTTCCCTGGCCTCGTCTGTATTTGGTCCCTATTGCTAATGTAGCACTTCTAGTATACTGTGACTGTGACTGTTTCCCCAGTAGACTGAACTTCTTGAGGGCTGTTTATTTCAATATTCTCTAATCTAGCTGAGGGACTGGGGTATATGTGATAAAGGTGTCCAGCTCTTTAGCAGGAACTTCCAAAGGGCTTTCTGTCAAGTACTTACAATATACTTCCTGACAGTATACTCTTGGCAGTAAATAACTACAAATGTAATACTGAATCCTGTTTTTCAGGAAAGAAGGCAGGGCCACCTGGGCCCAATGGTCCCCCAGGACCTCCAGGACCTCCAGGACCCCAGGGACCCCCAGGGATTCCAGGGATTCCTGGAATTCCAGGAACAACTGTTATGGGACCACCTGGTCCTCCTGGTCCTCCAGGACCTCAAGGACCTCCTGGCCTCCAGGGACCTTCTGGTGAGTTCCCCTGTCTCTTTACCTGCCCACTCCCATGTACCTTATAAGTATTTTTATGGAGCAAGAGTGGGTGATCATGAAAGCAATTTCAAATATGAGTGAAAGCTGAGCATCCTGGTACATGCCTATAATCCCAGTACTTGGGAGTCTGAGACAGGAGGATTGCTGGTTTGAGACCGCTCCTCAGCAACCTAGTGAGATCCTGTTTCAAAACAACAACAAAAATTTAAAAAGGGATGAGAGCCAGGCATAGTGGTACACACCTGTAATCCCAGTACTTGGAAGGCTGAGACAGGAGGATCACAGGTTCACAACCCAGCCTCAGCAACATAGTGAAGGCTTCCTCAACTTAATGAGACCCTGTTTCCAAATAAAAAATAAAAATAGGGCTGGGGGTATAGCTCTGAAGTAGAATGCCCCTGGGTTCAATCCCTAGTACCACAAAAAAGTGTGGGGGGGATTTAGCTTGGAAGTAGAATGCCCCTGAGTTCAATCCCAGTAACACACACACACACACACACACACACACACACACACACACACACACACGATTAGAATGCAATGAAGTAGTAGGATTGGAGTGCAATGAAGAATGCAGGTTTCCTAGCCTGGTGCAGAGCTAAGACTTGAACAAACTAATAGGGCCTGGCATGCTTTAACTTCTTGTTTGTACCAACCTGTTGGGGACAGACCACCTGTTCTTTCCCTATGTGAATGCTTCCATCACACTCCCTCTTTGACACTAGTCCTCGCTATAGTATTCCAGTACATTCACATGAGCCAGAGACAGGGGCAAGAGAGATGGGCTGGTGGTTGGTTCATCAGAGTTCCTGTGGAGGACAGAGTTTTTCTGCTGTGATTGCTGGCATCTAGCCCCCTGTGTCGATGTTTGTATATAAATAAGCTATGGGAAGGAATGTTGAAGACTAGACAAAATGACAGTCCCTAAGATAGTTTCATCTCATGAACTCATAAATGTAAATAAGAAGTCACTGATGGTGAAGTAGTTGGGAATTTATGAGTCAGTCTATGGATGCAACCCAGGAGCCAAAGCCATCCTATCCTAGAACAAAGTGCTTCCTGCACTAGATACTCATCCCCCCCATATTGCCCATTTAAATATCATTCATCTTTTTTTGCATCTTTCTCCTGTGGCCCAGAAGCACATCCAAAAGGTATGGCTATATAACCAAAGCTATCTAATTGGAGTTGACAGGAATCAGACTGCCTTGGCTTGTGTCAATTGTTATTCTTCAATTGTTATTGTTATGTCCCCCTCCTATATCTTGGGGTTTAAAAGAAGTATACTCTTAGCTGATTACAGTGCCTGCAATCCTAATAGTCGAGAGGCTGAGACAGGATGATCACAAGTTCAAGGTCAGCATGTGGTAACTTAGTGAGCCCTGTTTCAAAATAAAAAAGGGTTGGTCCTAGCCCCACAAAAAGAAATGGACTCTTTACAGCTGATTTTATCTAGGTCTAATAATTTGGCAGCAGGACACAGATTCTTTAACTTATAATTCATATAGGGCCAAGCAGTGTTACCATGGCCACAAGAGACAGAGTTGGGTTTTTTTTTAACCTAATAATTTCACAAATATTAACTCTCTCTCTGTGTCCAAAGAGCTAAATGGTCCCTGTTCTTTTAGAGTTTATGTTCTAGAGGAGGAAGAGACAATTAAAGAAGCAAGATCTTCATAAATGGCAATGGGCTCCATGAAGATCATTAATAGAGAGGGAGCAAAAGAGTCGGGGCTACCCAGTGACAAGAATACCCTCTCATTGCTCCCCCGGGTGCTCGGAAGGGCCTGCCTTGCACCAGTATTGGCAAGATGCCAGCTTCCCTGCTGGGTGCTGGGCCCACTGAAGATGAAGGTCAGGGGCAGAAAGGAGAGCTAAGGGATATCCTTTTCCATACTAGAGCCCCGTGTTGCGCTCTGACTCTCCCTCTAGCTCCAAGCCTTGGAGAAGAAAGCTCAGACTGGCCTGGCCCCAGGAAGCACAGCTCAGTGCCACTGGCTGTCAAGGTGAGAAGAAAGAGAAGCAGAATGACCTACCCTCTAATTGGCCTGTCCTATTTTGCAGGTGCTGCCGATAAAGCTGGAAGTCGAGAAAACCAGGTTGGTCTGGAATCACTGTCTTCCTGGGAAGGAGGGAAGGCCACAGGCTTAGAACCACCTTTAAGTCAGCTACCTGTGAAATTTCCTGAGGCTTTATTTTGTGAGGATGCCTGGAGAGGCTGAGGTTTTTTTTACTCACAAGTCCCTCCCTGTCTGTGAATAGAAAAGCTTTGCCCCAGGGCCTGCCTTTAGGTAAGAGAGCCTGGATCTAGCCAGGATCTGCTATTTTTTTTCTTCTTCACTCCAAAGGAGACTGAGGGTCACTACAGCCAGGCTCAGTAGACAGTGGAAGTAAGCTGCCAGTCAGGCTGTTCTGTTCACATGGGTCTCTGACTCCCAGACCACCCCAGACACCTTCTCAGGCCTCAGAGCGCCTGGAATCCAGAGCTGAGAAAGTGTTTTAAGAGTGTGTCCTTGAAAAACAGCCAACCAATTCCAGGCCTACCCCAGCCCGAGCTTCTGATTTAATGGCCTGAGGGGCTCCTCCCTTGACTTTTAGCGTCCTAATCTGTCTCTACTGGCAGGTTCTACAGCCTTGCCTTGCTTTGTCTCATCTCTGCTGCCCTTGCTACAGCTGTTTGGCCACAGTGATAAATCTGCACAGCTGCACAGCGCTTGATGGCTTTGCTGGGCAATTTTATATCCATCACCTCATTTGATCCTCAGACGTCCCTGTGAGAGAGGCCAGAGATTCTTATAATCCCCATTTTACAGTTGGGGAAATGAGGCTCGCTCAGAGGCATTACATTTGACTGAGGTTACATAGTGAGAAGTAGCAGAGCTACAAAATCATATACCCTCTAGTAGAAATATAGTCACTAACACTCCAATACAGCCGAAGAGGGATTAGAATTGGGACACAAATGGAGAATAGAGAGCCAGACATGGTGGCACATGCCTGTAATCCTAGCACTTCAGAGGCTGAGCCAGGAGGATGACAGGTTGGATGCCAGCCTTAGCAACTTATCAAGACCCTGTTTCCAAATAAAATAAAATAAAACAGGGCTGGGGGCATAGCCCAGAGGTAGAAGACCCTGGGTTCCACCCCTAGTAACATACACACACACACACACACACACACACACACACACACACACACACACACAATGGGAGACTAGAAACTGGGGATAGTAACATTACAGTGACTACTATCTATCCTTCTTATCCTCCCAGCCAGCTGTGGTGCATCTGCAGGGCCAAGGGTCAGCAATTCAAGTCAAGAATGGTAAGAATCAAAGTAGGCTCTCCCTAAGTCAAGCTTCTTCCCTCCCTCATTCCCAACCTCCAAATAATCACCCAGCCTAGTTCCTCCCAGGCCCCTGAGTTACCCTTGGCATAGAGAACCATTCTCTACTCCATCCTGCCCTCTTCTGGCTATCCTGAGTAACTGCTCACACCAAGATTAGTTGCTATACTTAAATTACATTTATAATCCACTGATGAGGGAGTTAAAAGGGACTTAACATATTGTCTCCCTAGGTATTCTTGAGGGATGGAGTCTATAGCAGAGTCATCATAGAGACATGTGTAGTTTGATGAACATTTTCACAATACAAATTAGAGAAGGTAAAGTTACATAAAATTAAATTCATCTTGTCTGATGGCTCACCACAGAAAATGAGTGGAGGGGGCACTTCTCTCAGAGAAGGAGAGCCTGTGAAAATGCCCAGGGAGTATGAGATGCTGGTGTCTATCAAGAGGAATAATGTGTTTAAATAGCACTTGATTTAATGTAATCTCTGCATTTAAGAGATGGGAGACAGAATCCCAAAGAGATTGGATAATATCATAATATATCATATGGCCTAGCTGGGTACAGTGGCACAGGCCTATAAACCCTGTACTTGGGAGTCTGAGACAGGAGAGATGCAAATTCAAGGCCAGCCTCAGCAACTTAGTGAGACCCTGTTTGAAAATAAAAACAAATAAGAAGGACCCTGTGTTCAATACCCATACCAACAAATAAATAAGTAAATAAATAAATAGTGCGGCCTATGTGTGTATGGTACGTTAGAGTTCCCAGCATGCTTCCTTGTCTTTTATTTCATTTGACCCTCACAACCACCCCATGAGGTAGGTATTAGCTCCTTTTTACAGAGACAGGAACTGAAGCCTGGGGAGGCTAATTAACTAGCCAGAGATTTCATAGTGAAGTTTAGGAACTGAGATTCAAAACTCCATCTGTCTGACTTTTCCCACTGTATTATGTTACTTCAGTGATGTGTATGTACACGCCACTGAATGATTAGGTTCATTTTCTTACCCAAAGAAACATGAACATTCATTAAAGAGCAGCACTTTGAAATAATGTCCAGTCCCCGGGATGACCCAAGCTGAAAATGCATGAACCTCCAGGAGCCTCAGGAAGCAACAAGCTAGCCAAGATGGAAGATGATTACAGAGCTTAGACTAGAAGGAAGGGGCTGAGAGTATGGAAACAGTAAGTGAAAGCTAAGAAACCTGCTTCATAGGGACAGCTTCTAAGAACCCAGTTAGTCCTGGACTGGCTGTACTGAGTTTCCTTAATGATGGTACTTAGCTACTCCCCTGACTGCCACCTGGATGCATGGCTTAATAGCCTCAGAAGTATAAATAGGAGCAGAAAAGCACAAAAATCCAAGCGGTCCTGCTGGGGACCAGGTGCCATGGGCCTCAGGGCCCAGGTGGGCCATGATTACCGTCTGCCTAGGAAGGATGAGGATACATAGAAAATAGATTTGTTTGGGTGTCTGGAGTGGTGGCCTTGTATTTATCCAGTAGCTGTGCCAACAACTACTGATTTGGCTCCCTTACCATATAGCAAGACTGTTTCTAGCCCCTTCTGGGGTAATCCCCAGTAGTAGTCCATGCTGACCTTTAGTTATGACCAAGAGAAGATAATGAGGGGATCAGAGGTAAGAGGACATCATGCAGAGTGGTCCTGAGGACAGAGCCAGATTATATGCTCCTAACTCCCATCTCATGTACAAATCACTCCGAGGGAAGGTGGCCGCCTGTTCCAGAGGCCTTATTCCTCATACCTCGGAGAGGAAGGCCTCCTGAGACTGACCAAGGACAGATGTCAAAAACATAATTTCTCCCAGGCACAGTGGTACACACCTGTAAACCCAGGACTTGAGAAGCTAAAACAGGAGGATCATAGGTTCAAGGTCAGCCTAGACAACTTAGTGAGACCCTCTTTCAAAATAAAAATAAAGGTAAAAAGGGCTGGGAGTACAGCTTAATGGTAGAGTGCCCCTGGGTTCAATACCCAGTACAAGAACAACAACAACAAAAAAGGTAATTTCTCCAGTGAAGAAAGGATGACTGGGAGAGGATAAGGTTCCCTGACCTTGGGCTGCCTCCTGGCCTGGTGGGAAGGAATATCCCTTTTTCTGCAGGATGAAAAGAGAAATTTTCCTCTACCCTCACCTGCTGGTTCCCCACAACTAGGGCAGGTCCAGAAGACAGGTGCTTTGCCAAGAGTGCCTCAGCTCCCAAACACCCTCCCCTATCCTCCTGGCTGGTTCTACCACAACCTGACAGTCTGTCCCTCCCTCTCATGAAGATCCTTCTCACCTACATGGCCTACTTACTGTTGATCACTATCTCCAACTACCATAGAGTTTCAATCACCCCTGGTCTGAAATCATCTCCAGATATACCATTCACTGGTCTGAGGACCCAAAGAAGCTTTCCAAAAAAGAGTGAATGTGGAGGAACCATAAAAAAAAATCTCTTTATCCAGACACAGTGGCACATGCCTACAATCCCAGAATTTGAGAGACTAAGGCAAAAGTATCACAGGTTCAAGGCCAGCCTCTGCAACTTCATGAGATCATGTTTCAAAATAAATACATAAATAAATGAAAGAGGGCTAGGGGTATAGCTCAGAGTTAGAATGACCCTGGGTTCAATCTCCAGTACCACAAAAAAAGTCATTTCTTAGGGAGAAGGAGAAAACCTATAAGACAGGAAAGGAATTCAGGAGTGCTGGCTGAAAATGTTAAATTGAATAATAAGACCTAGCCTGCCACTCAGTGTCTGAATTTTGCCTGTGCAGGTCCCATAGAAACAAAGAAAATAGGGCAACTCTCCTCTCATCACCACTACCATCCCCAAATTCCAGCTAGAAGGCATTGTTTAAGGAACCCTCCAGATGAAATGGTCAGGAAAGAAGGAATGAAAAACAGGCAGACCCCAGGGGCCCTGAGACAGGTCTGGCAGCCCTTTTTCAAACAGTATACCTTCCCTGCTTCCAAATTCTCTCCATAAAGCTTGGCCTTCTGGGTCTTCCCCGTGACATGGGATAGGGGTGTGGGGTCGTATACTTCTTTATGTTTCTTATTTCTATTGCCCAGATTGTTCTGACATGTACTGAGTGACTGCCCTTTTCTCATACTGAGATCTTTCAGGTGGAGTGCTCAATGACTGGTCTCGCATCACAATGAACCCCAAGGTGTTTAAGCTACATCCCCGCAGCGGGGAGCTGGAGGTACTGGTGGACGGCACCTACTTCATCTATAGTCAGGTAGAAGTGAGTACGGTCTTAGGCCTAACTCTTCTTATATCCAGAATGCAGATCCTGTGTAGGCCACATAGGGGCACTGTCGAGCCAGCCATGACCATCCAATAGTTGACTTCCTGCTTTGGCTGGTGGGGGGGGGTGGGGGGGACTGCACTGGGAGGGAGTTGAAAGAGGAAAGTGAGAGGGGGCCCACTCTATTTTTTTTTCTAAGCCAAATATCATTGAAAAATCTGAAGAGGCCCCTCCCACACCCCCACTATCTGATTCCCTCCTATAGGGCCTCGGCCCTTGTTTTCCCTCTCACCTGTTTGGGTCAATAGACAAACTTGAACTGGGTCTCAGTAGTTTTTGAAAGTCACCCTCAGGGCTGCTGAGAAGCCCTTCAGGCAACATCGGCGGGCATTATAGTGAATTGCGCTCTTGCGGCCTCTCTCTCCACCTCCAAAAGATTTCTGACTGTCTTTCCTTCTTCTTTCTCCCCTTTGTCTGTCTTTCTGTTTCTGTTATTCCTGCTGTCATTCTCCCAGACCTTTCTCCCTTCGCCTTTGTCCTTTTCCTGCCCTGGGCCCACTCCCCAGGGCTGCCAGTGCCCATCCATTACCATTCCCCACTGTTTGCCCCACTGAGAGGTCTCCTCAGAACTAGAGGTAGATGATTCTTGAGGTTGGGGATTCTCTGGGGTGGGCAGCAAGCAGGCGGATGGACAGAGGATTGCAGAGCCAACAGATGGGTCTCCCAGGACAGTGGCCAGAGAAGGTGGGTTAACAAGCATTTGTTAGGCGCATGGAGTGTCCTGGCATAGAGTGGTCCTGAACAAGAGATAACATAGCACCTGAATACACTGCTCCAACCCAAAGAACCAGTGGAAAGAGTTACCTTTCATAAAGTGATTTAGGGTGTCAGATGGTCTCCACCCCTATGGGGCATGTGGGTATGACCCCAATGTCCTATGGACTAAGCGCCATTTGGTGGTGGTAGAGAATCAAAGCTTGGGATGGGGCTTGAGACTAAGGGTAATGGAAGATGAAAAGATGGATTTTTCTGGATGTAGGATAGAATTGGGAGTGACCCATGCAGGTTGGGAAGATCCCCCATGCCACTGGGCCATTGAGCATAAGTTAGTGCTTTTTCCTGGCCACAGAGTGAAGTTAGGTGCCTGAGCAAAATGCCCTTCTGAATTTGTTATCTCACTTGTGGCAGATGGCTCCCCATCTCTCTGGATCTTCTTCCTCAATCATCAAACATGAGGCCAAGAGACCTTGTGATCAGGGAGGAGAGTCCAGCTCTGGGGAAGGGATGCTGTAAGCTGAGCGAGCATCCACTAAAGAGGTTAAGGAACAGAAAATCATTGTGACCTCCTTGAGAGATCTGTAACTTCTAAGCATAGTCACATATAGTCCATGGGATTGAAGTCAGAAGTTAGTTTTGTGTCTGGAGCAATTGATTGAGCACCTAAGGTGCGCAGAGCACTAGGCTTCATGCCACAGCTAGGATGAAGGGGCAATTAAGACCCAGTCTCTTGCCTTCACAGAGCTGACGGCAGGTGTGTTATAAGAAAGGGCTGCTCTGGCACCTGAGTGCCATACAGTAGGGGGAGCATAGCACATAAGCATGTCACCCTGCTGATCCCTGTTAGTCTGTAGCATGCCTTCAGGTGGCACCAGCCCCTACAAGAGGTATACTGGCAGCTCATCTGAGACAGCTCTGTCCAGTCACCACAGGGGAGGGCCCCCACCCTCTCTTTCCTCTCTTCCCCAATCCCTTCTTGTTGCCTTTCGCCCAGGTCTACTACATCAACTTCACTGACTTTGCCAGCTATGAGGTGGTGGTGGACGAGAAGCCCTTCCTACAGTGCACCCGCAGCATCGAGACAGGCAAGACCAACTACAACACATGCTATACGGCAGGCGTCTGCCTCCTCAAGGCCCACCAGAAGATCGCTGTAAAGATGGTGCACGCCGACATCTCTATCAATATGAGCAAGCACACCACGTTCTTTGGGGCCATTAGGCTGGGCGAAGCCCCTGCATCCTAGATTCCCCTCCACCCCTATCTTGCCCCTTCCCATGCCCTCGCCCCAGGTTTGGGAGCCGGGACTCCCCGAACCTCTAAGTGCTGCTGTGGAGTGAGGTGTTTTGGCATTGCAGCCACAGAGAGAAATGCCCCAGTGCTATTTATTCCCCAGTGACTCCAGGATGACAAGGCCTGCTTGACTTTTCCAGAATGACCTTGAGTCAACAGCATGGTTGATGGAGCCCCAGGGCTTACAGGAAGCAGAACCGTTCTTTGGCTCTGTGTTGACTGGCTTATGGCATGACTCTTCAACCCCATGGTCCCCGTTGTTAGATTTATTGATGGTTGCACTAAAATGAGGATCCAGGACAGCAGGCCAGAGAAAGCAAAGGTGCACTCCAAACTCTGGGGTGACCATTTGACCCCAATGGGGCTGCTGCTCCTCTCTTGGCCAGGGGTGGGGGGGTGGAAACAGCCTTAGGCTAGAGCCCAAGGAGAATGCCAGGGAGGGGAAAGACAGGTGCTTGTGTCAGAGACTGGGGAGGAAACCTGCCAAGTGGCATCCTTGGCAGTGGAAGCCTTCTTGCTGCTCTGCACTGTGTCATGCAAGAGGGTTAGGGAGCCCTTCCCACTCAGGCCGACAGCCACATCATGGCAGCTTTCTGGGTTCCAGAGACGGGAACTTTGCTCCAACTGGGGACCATTGCAGGAATGGCCACAAACCTGCCTGCATGAGAACCAAGTCTGTACTTGGGGCCACATGTCTCTCACTTTGTTTACAGCTGTGCTCTATGCTCAGAAAACTCCCTGTGGTCCCCTCCCAGTTGCCCCCTCCCCAGCCTAACTGGAACTCCTGTCTTCTTGCTCCACAGAGCCTACCTCTGTCTGAGACAGGTACCTAACCTGGGACCTGTGCTTGCATGAATCTGGAATATTCTTTAGCTTACCTGAGCACAGAGAAGTTTCCATTTATTAAGGAATACAAGTATTCATCTAATTCTAATTGAACTGCATTTGGGTACAAGGGGTTAGACTGGATGACCTCCAAAATTCCCTTTGAGTTCTAATACTTGTGACTCTTAATAGGCTGTTGCCACAACAGCCTTCTGGATTTCCAAACCCTAGACTGGCCTTGGGCATCAGCAAAGTAGAGTTTTTTTTTGTTTGTTTTGTTTTGGTTTGGTTTTTTTTTGTTGTTTTTTTTTTTTTTTTTTTTTTTTTTTTTTTTTTTTTTTTTTTTTTTTTTTTTTTTTTTTTTTTTTTTTGGTGCTAGGGATTGAACACTGGGGCATTCTACTTCTGAGCCCCATTTTATTTTTTATTTTGAAACAGGGTTCTGCTAAGTTGCTGAAGCTGGCCAAATACTGGGATTACAGGTGTGTGCCACCATGCCCAGCTAAACCAGAGTTTTTCTACCTGGCCTAGAAAGGGCAAGAGGTGGAAATAAGGAGAGCTTCATTCAAGCTTGCTGCAATCCAAGTGATCCTCAGGCTAGGCCTTATCTGAAAGGACAGCAGCTGATAGCCTGCTGACAGTCTTTCCTCAGAAAGCCACAAAAAGAGTATAATCACCACGTTGCTCCCCTGAATCCAGGCTCATAAGGAGGCAGTATCTAGGCATTGGGCAAGGTTCTGACATCATTATGGCCCAAAGGCACCTTCACCCCAACCCCAAGCTTCCCAGTGGGTCATATGCTAGGATCATTCATTGGCCTTATTTCTGACTACCTGCACACAGCCTGGTTTCAGTGTTCTAGGTCTAACCCAAAGCTGGGCGGGTCTGCCCTTTACAATCTGTACCTCTTGTTCCTGAAACATGTTTCCTTTTGAGGACTCAGGAATAAGTTCCTTTCAGCAGCTGAAATCCACCAAGAACAGCAGGTACTTGTTTCTTAGCTGGGCCTTCACTTTCTAAGCAGCCATGCTGCTTGACCCTTCAAGGTTCAGGGCAAGAGGTGGTGGGCCAGGCCTCTACTGTCCAGTTGCTAATTACAGCCTTGCAACTCCAGGCGAGGCAGATTATAGGCTCAGTTCCTACAAGGTGTCTGGGGCAGTCTGCAGTTGTAGCAGGAAGTGACAGAACTTCTCTTTAAAGTTTGGAAAGTATTTTCTCTTTTATTATTTCCTTTGAAGAAGGCAGGGTAGAGAATATCTCAAATGCCATTGTTTTAGTGAGGCTCAAATAATGAAATGCTTTAAGATCCTACCCAGTTTGTACTTGGAAGGCTGAGAAAAGAGGATCACAGGTTCAAGGCCAGCCTCAGCAACTTAGCAATACCCTGTTTCAAAACAAAAAATAAAATAGAGCTAGAGATATAACTCAGAGGTAGAATGCCCCTGGGTTCAATCCGCAGTACCAGGAAAAAGGATCTCACCCAGTTTAAGTCACAGACCTGAGGCTTCAGGTAGGTCTGACTCCCAAGAGTCTAACTCCCTTACACCACAGCACAGTGTGGAATTTGGAGTCTAGAGATAACCAGTAAAAGTGGTAATATGGAGCCAACATCCTTGAGAGTGCTAGGGAGAAACCCAGGGGTGCACATTTTCATTACTTGATGGTGATGCCTGTCCTCTTGGCCCTCAGGGACTTTGTGGCATAAGAGCCAGATGTCTCTTTAGGAAACAGCCATCAACTTTAAAGCTCATGTCCAGAAGAATGTTTCCAGCATCATGTCCAAGGAGCAGGCCCCTAGCACCCACAGAATGCCCAGCCCTCACATTCTTTCACCCATCTAACCAAGCAAGTAGCCATCTTGTGTGGAACCCCTGCTGCAGGCAAGGTCTTCCTTCCCTTACCCCACAGACAGCTTCCAGGAACTAGCCAACTCCCTTGGAGATGGAGATAGCACCAGGGCCTCTCAGGAAAGAGGGAAGATCTGAGAGAGGACTGATTCCAAGGCCAAATGGGTATGGGGAGAGGGGAGGACAGGTCTCCTTAATGTTCCCCTGAGGGACAGTCTAACACCCATCCCATTCCCCAGACATGAAGGACACTATAGGAGAAGTGGAACTGCCACTGGACCGCTTGTTCATTCTGAACCCTCAAAGGAACCCAAGAGGGAGAGGGATAGTGGAGGAAATGACAGGTAGCCATTGTGCTATCATCACAGGTGAGGTAATGAAGTGGTTTTCTAATAGGAGAACGTGAAACTAGATTGACAGTTTGGAATTATGATGATGTAAGTTTACTGGAAGGCTGAGGCTGGCGTGGAGAATGGGACGAGGACATTTGTGAGTAAGCAGATGTCAGAGGTTGGAAAGAATTGCATGGCAGAGGCCTTTGCTAGCTGTTTGGGCTTCAACCAACAAGCTGGCCCCAAAGGCAGCTGTCAAAGCCTACTCGGCTACTGGTTCCCTGGAAGATGCCGTGTTTGCCTTATTTCCCCCTTCATCCATCCTGAGCCGAATTGCTTTCTGCTTAACAGGAAAGGGCTAGGAACCCTGGAAGTAAATGAAGACTTTGACTATGTGTTTTCTCTAACTTTGATGGATGCAAAGAGATTCCAAGAAATTTAGAGCCAAAATGGCCTTTTAGGGGAATAGAGCCCGACCTAAATTCCCCCCTGGGTGACTCATGTGGAAATTGAGGCCCAGAGAAGAAAGGTGAGCTGCCCACGGTGGTAAGCAAGCTCTGACCTCCAGATTCAGTGAAAGAAGGGAAAAGGAGGGCAGACTTGGTCCCACTGTGCCACCTTCTTTCTTCCAACCACAGATTCAAGGCTGGATGCGCTTGGCCCCCTTCAGGAGCCTAGCCAGGCAGGGATAGTAGCCACAGCCCTTGTCAGAGCTCTGCTTCCCCCAAGGCATTCAGCCAACTCCTGCCTCTGGGCTGGAAGGCTCTGGCCTTACCCAGTGCCAGGAAGTCCTTAGGCTCCCCTAGTGCTGCCTCAGGTGCATCTGCCTCGGGGCTCCCTTAGGCCATGCCAACACAGAGAAGGAACAGATATGTTTCCTTTTAATCCATTTCAGGGCTCTCCAGAAGGGGTTTGCTGTGTCATTTCTTTATTCAAAGAGCTTCCAGCTGGGATGGGAGTGGGTGGGATCTGTTGTGAGAATGGCCTAGAGCAGGCCCATTGCTGCTTTTGGGGGGTCAGCATCCAGTGTGAGATACTGTGTATATAAACTATATATAATGTATATAAACTGGGATGTAAGTTTGTGTAAATTAATGGTTTATTCTTTGCAAATAAAGCGCTTCTCCCTCCCTCCCCAGTCTTTGAAATTGGCTGGGTACACCCTACGTGTCAGTTACTTCTTTGCAAAACAAGAGCTAATGAATGAACCCAGGCCTCCAGTTCAGAGGGAGCAACAGAAGGAACAGTTTGAATTTCCTATCAGAACATCCCATGTCTCTCTGTGCCACAGACCATACCCCCCCCATCACCTTAGATCTCCTCCTGGAACCATATGCCCAGGTTGCTGTCCTACTGAAAGGAATAGCAACCTGGGGCAGGGACAACAGCAGCATGGGTTCAAGCTCACCTTGAGACTGTGGCACCTGTAACATATTGCAGGCCTGGGCCTAAAATAGCTTGGGGTGGGGGATCCAGCCTTCACTCTTTACTAAGGTATCATCTCATCTGGCAGAAGGAGAGCAGCATGCTAGGATTTAAGCAGCTCACTGAAGGCCACCCAACTGGTAGTCACATCAGCCTTGTCAGGTTTCCAGTGCAGCGCTTGCCTTTCTACCATGCAGCCTCCACCTCTTGGCCCCATGCTCTCCATGTGGAGAAGCCCTGGGGAGGCTGAAGTAAGGGGCCCATGAGAAGAAGGCCAGATAGCTACTCAGGAACATGTAGCTCAAATGAGGTCTGGGTATTTTTCACAACCCCAGCAGCCTTTGTCCCCATTGTATATGTGGAGAATGTGACATGTAAGCAGAATAGCCCAGGACAATCCACAGTGGCCAGGTACACATGGGTTGGATGTTGGAATCCAGCTGGTCCTCTGGCTTCCTTAAAGAGAGGTGGGGGTTTTGTTTGTTTGTTTGGGGGGAGTTTCTTATAAGTGTGCGGTATACTGGGGATTGAACCCAGGGACATTCTACCTCCAAGCTACGCCCCCAGCCCTTTTGTCTTTTATTTTGAAACAGTGTATCACTAAGTTGCTGAGGGTCTTCCTAAATTGCTGAGGCTAACCTTGAACCTGTCATCCTCCTGTCTCAGCCTTCCAAGTTCTGGGATTCCAGGCATGAACCACCACACCTTGCTCTAAGGTTTTCCTCTGTTTTGTTTTTCTTTGTTTTGTTTTAATAAAAGGGAAACCAGTCATAGGAAAGCTAGAAACTGAAAACATTGTGTCAATGTAGCTCAGTGATAGAGCACATTCTTAGCATGCACAAGGTTCTAGGTTCCATTCCTAGGACCAGAAAAAAATAACATCTTATGGGTGCTGAGAGAACATGTAATCTCTGGCACAAGAAGTAAGAGAGGCAGCAGGAGAGTGGAAGTATGCCTTTGCCACACTGTGGAAAATCATTACATGAGGCAGATGCCCAGGACAGAGATAGTGTGTCACACTGTAGTAATTAACCAAGATGTTCTAGACCAAATTGACAAACTCGATCCAGGTAACTCATTGGACCAAAGGCATTCACCTGAGAAAGATAGAACAATGGACCTGTGGACAAAATTGTGTAACCTGTTATTGCAACAACCGTTGGACCAAGAGTCCAAGAGACCTGCCACTCGGATTGAGTTCTTTATAGCTACTAGAAGGTAGGCACCCAATTTGACTCTCCAAGTGCAGAGTTATAGGGCCAGGCAAGTAAGTGGCTAGGGGAAAGACAGGGAAATTAGGCCTGAGCTGGGTGCATTCTATCACAGCTTTATGAGGCAGAAACTGAGTGTGGACTAAGGAGTGACTGGGGGTATCATCTTCTTAAACTTTCAACATGAGATCCTACACTGTAAACTTTCTTTTCAAAACTGTGATGCCACAAAATTGTGGACATTGTTTGTGCAGGGACAGGAAGGGGACTAAATGGTTGGAGAGGAATCATTCTGGGTAGCTCTCCAGTTTACAAAGTGCAGTCACATCCAATACCATTTCATCTTCCCAACAGCCTTGGAGGTAAGCAGGAGAGGGATTATTAGTCCCATTATACAGATGAGACGGAGGCTCAGAGGTGACTGCCCCCAAAGTCACATGGCTTGAAGGTGATAGAGCTCAAACTCAATGGCCTCTGGCCCTAAAGACACCCAGTCCTGCAAGAGGCTTGATGCCAGGAAATGGGGCTGTTTGACGGCTAGAAAGAAAGGCATGTGCAGTGATCCTAAAGCCCTTCAAACAAACTAGTAGGGGCGCACATAGTATCAGATGGGCTTTTTATTCTGTCCATTGCTTTCCTCAATGTCGGTGCCCTTCTAAGGGAGCTTTCAGGGCACCCCTCCCCTAGTGTCTTCCCTGCCTCTTTGGTTTAGCTCCCCATATCCCCTAAGGAAAAACAAAAAGCTAGAAGGAGAAGAAGAGAAGTGAAAAGACAGGTACGGAAAACCACCACACTTCACGATGAGGACCCATCATATCAGGAACAGGAGCCCTATAGGTGACTTTCCTCTTGTTTTCCCTGGTTCCACACCATCCAGCCAGGCTGCAAGGCTGCTGGGACGTCTGTCAAACTATTATGAGCTCCTGGGTCTCCGAGATGCCAAACTTGGTCTTATGTAGGTCAAACAGTTTGCGCAAGGCGTCGATATAGAGTGCATGGTATTTAGCCACGGTGTCCTGGCTCGGATTCTCAATCTTGGGCAGTGGTAGAGGCTCACCCACTGCCAGTGGAGACAGAGAAGGGAGAAGGGAATGCATCAGATAGCTCACTCCTCAGAGTGGGCCCCAGGCCTGGAGCCCAACTTCTCCCCATGCTCATCCCAAACCCGCAGCTGATCCTAGCTAGCCTCCCCGTCTCTGAACACAGCCAGAGCAGAGGCTCTGCCTCAGAACTAGATCCTGGATCCTAGACCAAGGCTTCCAGCACAAGGGCCTACTCACCAACGGTGGTTACAGGACGAGAATATGGCAGAAGGCCCCAGGATTTCTCGGTGAAGCCGCGCCCATAGAAAGCACAAGGGTAGATGTGTACTGTCCTCCGGAACCACTTCTGGAAGCGGTTGGCAAAGCCCCCAGGAGCGAAAGTATGCTGATTGTACAGGTCTGTCTCCCCAAAAGCATAGACAGGGATTAGAGGCACCCTGCGGAGGAAAAGCCTGTGCTTTAGTGCTTGGAAAGATTAGGACCCTGTTGATCCCCAGGCATGTTGACCACCAGTGGTTCCCGAGTCTGCACCCAGGCTCCCCCGAGCCCTTCCAGCTGTGCCTAGGCTCAGCCTGAGTGTGCAGCTCCACAGCCCAGGCCAGACTGTCTGTGGGAGCAGAGCAGCAGCAATGTAAAGGAAGCGGGCTCAGGAGCTCCTAGAATCTCAGGTCCGAATCACTAGAAGGGGGACCCAAGGATCATTTTTTAAATTTATTTATTTATTTATATTTGGTACTGGGGATTAAACCCAGGGACATGCTACCTCCGAGATACAATCCCCACCCTTTTGATTTTTTTATTTTGAAACAGGATCTTGCTAAGTTGCTGAGGCTGGCCACAAACCTGTGGTCATCCTATCCCAGCCTCCCAAGTACTGAGATTACAGGTGTGCACCATCACACCCAGCTGCCATTTCCCTTTTATAGTGAGAATGGCTGGGATGACAGGCTAGTGTGAGAGCTGAACTCTACCCTGTCTTCATCAACATAAATGCCTTCAGGACTTGTACATGGCTCTACTCCAACCCAGAGGTGCCTCCTTCTATTTTTCTTTATTTTCACTGACAAATAGAAATTGTAGATGTTTATGATGGCCCTACTTAATAAGCATGGGTTGTGTACTTCCTCCTCCCTCTTGAGAGACCCGAAATCCAAGCCCACCCTCTTCCCCTGCCAGGTTTTTGGGTCATCTCACCCCTCCTCTGCCCCCGCCTCCGCCTCCCACCTGAGCTTCCTTACCCGTGCTTAAGGGCCATGCGCACAAAGCCATACCGGTTCTTCAAGACCAGGGTGAAAGAGCCTGGCAGGCTATATCTGCACTCAGCCAAGCCTCCGACCACCACAACGAGCATGTTACCTGTGCCCTTACGGGTGAGCAGAAATTCAATGGAGGACTGGCTCACAGAGCAGGCACCTGGCAGGCAGAAAAACCCAAGAGATTATGGGACACTTCCCAGCACCCCTAACTTTCCCCCTCCCTCCTTCTTGAAGGGAGGGGGAGCAAGGAGTCTCCTCTCGGGTGGGAAGCCTAGTGTAACTAGCTGTTCAGAACCAGAGAGGATCATGGAGTTGGCCTTGCTCTCACCCATCCCCCCCTTTGTCCTTGGAGAGCCTTTACTTTTTGGATTTATGCCCTCGGAGCCAACTCACCTGTAGCCATGATATAATCTCGGAGGAAAGGCAACCAGAAAAAGGCTCCAAGGGTGAGTATATAAGGGGTGATGCCAGGAAAGATCTTGGAGAAGCCTGAGGTGTCTGTGGCAAAGTGACCAAACCATGCGTGGGACAGGACCCCGTGGGGGTGGCACACAAGGATGTAGTTTTGGCTGGGGGAAATTTCATGAGTCTTCAAAAGCTGTAGAGGAAAGTGGAGTAAGGAGGGCTACAGCCAGAGAAGTAGACTGCTCTTTTGGCCAGAGACCCAGAATGCAAGGAGCTGCTGGGTCTGGCCATGCAGGATGGGCAATGTACAACCCCAGCAGCCATCCCTGTCACAGGCCCTGATGTGGATGGCACCCTCCAGCCCCTCCCTGACACAACAGCTTTCACCAGAATTGGGGTGGGCTGGAGGTGTCACCGAGGCTACTCACCTTGAGAGGGAAGTAATTACAGTAGTGTTTCCACAGGCACCACTTCCTCACGCAGTCAAGCCGGCGGCCACCTGAAAGCAGAGGCATGTAGTCGAGCCTGTCCACCCGTACTGTGCTCTTCCAGACACTTTGGGGCCTGCCATAGAGCACTTTGACCTGTTTCTGGCCTCTTTTTTTTTAATGTGTGGTACTAGGGACTGAACCCAGGGGCATTCTGCCTCTGAGTGACACCCCAGCCCTTTTACTTTGAGACAAGATCTCCCTTAAGTTGTCATGCACTGGCCAACCTTTGTGTGTGTGTTTGTGTGTGTGCATGTGTGTGGTACAGGGGATGGAACCCAGTGGCATTCTAACTCTGAGAAACACCCCCCACCCCTACTTTATTTTATTTTTATTCTGAAACAGGGTCTTGCTAAATGGCTGAGAGCCTCACTAAGTTGCTGAGGCTGGCCTCAAACCTATAATCCTCCTGTTTCAGCCTCCCAAGTACTGGGATTACAGGGGTGCACCACTACGCCTGGCTGTTGCTGGCTTCTTAAAGAACAACCAGGGTGGACATGTCAGGGTCAATTTAGGACAGGCTGAGCTTCTGCTTCAGTTGCTATTTGGGCTTTTCTGCTACCTTAAAATAGGCCCTTCCCACCACTTCTCTGGCCCATGGAGGGACAGACAGATGGGCTGCTCGGGAATTGAACCCAAGCCTCTGCGGATCAGAAGAGAAGAAGGAAGAACATGTGGCACATGGCACCACAGCCCAACAGGGGACTTACCTCGCTCAGGGGTCTTCCAGTCAAAAGCCAGCCAGGTGAGCATGAGTATGGTGACAGGCCAATATGATGTGAACACCACCAGGTAGAGGTTGACAAGGATCACAGTGACGGCTGGAGGGAGCCCAGGCCAGAGTTAATAAGTTGTGAACAGCCCCTCACACTTGTCCTCCCTCCCTTCAAGTTCTGTCCATCCCAAGGTTCCATGCATTGCCTCCCAGGCCCTCTCAACCCCCAGCACATAGCCTGCATGCCCATATCCGCAGCCCACTCACCACTCTGGCCTTAGGAACCTGATTCAGGTCTAGAAGACAAGGTCTTTTGCTCCCCAGATGTGCTTCACACAGTAAACCCTCAACCCCCAGAACCTGCCCCAGCATTTTTCTGAGCTTTTTTCACAGTGAGGTCAGTGGCAACTGAGGAACAGAGGAAAATAAAGGTTGGACTATAAGAAGATACTGGGAGCCAGCCACAGTGACACCTGCCTGTAATCCCAGTACTGGAGAGGCTGAGAGAGGAAGATCACAGGTTAGAGGCCAGCCTTGGCAACTTAGTGTGACCCTGTTTCCAAATAAAAAATAACACAGGTGCAGCTTGGAGGTAGAACAATCCTGAGTTCAATCTCCAGTACCAAACTACATAAATAAATAGAAATAAAATAAGGTAATGGGCCATATAAGGCTTCAATAAGCTAGAAAGGCTGTGTGTTAGAGTAATAGGAAAGAGGTACTAATGATGAGTCAAAAGGCACACTCATAATTATTACTTGACTCAATTTCTAAAGCTATAAGATCATGTGGGAAAGTGGGACAAAATAAAGATTAAAGAAGATAGAAAATACTTTTAATTGAGCATGGTAGATTGAACAGTTTGTGTCTTGACTTCTTGTTGAAGTCCCATGATAATTATCACCAAAACATTTTTCCTCTATGGTACTGGGGATTGAACCTGGAGATCTACCTTTGAGCTATATTCCCAGCCCTATTTTATTTATTATTTTGAAACAGGATCTAGCTAAGTTGCCGAGGCTGGCCTCAAACCTGCAATCCTCCTGTCTCAACTTCCCAAGTACTGAGACTATAGGCAAGTGTCACAGCATTTGGCTATAAAATGGTTTCAAAAATATAGCTACACAAGGAGAAAGAGAATTGGACAGGGGCCAATGGTGGATGGGAGGTATCAGTAAAACATTTTCATGCTGTAAAGTCTATGGAGGACAAGGCTGAGAACAAAGAAAGCTGAAATCTAGTTACCTGCAAGGAGATCCCTAAAGAAGCAAGGCGCTTGCATTGGAGAGCTAGAAAAGACAGAATTTGGAGAGCCTGAGTGTCACAAAAAACAAGGATGAAGCTTAGGCTCAAAGGTCAGAGGACTGGTTGAATTTTGATCAAGGAATCAGTTAGAACCCCACGTATCTTCTCCCCTACACAATTGGGTGATAGGAGGATTATTCTCTGAAAGGTTGAACCAAAGAGATTCGAAATTCAAATACAGAGTCCCCAACTTAAAACAGCTTGACTTATGGCGTTTCAACTTTATGATGATGCAAAAGTGATATGCATTCCATAGAATCTGAACTTCAATTTTTGAATTTTTCTCTTTTTCTGGGCTAGTGTTATGTGGTAAAAGACTTTCTTACATGCTGGGCAGCGAGCCACAGCTCCCAGTCAACCACACGAGCACACACAATACAGTGTACTGTGGGCATGGGAGTGCACACCCATGATTCTAGTACTTGGGAGGCTGAGACAGGAAGATCACAGGTTTGAGGGTCTCAGTAGTGAGACCCTCAGCAACTTAGTGAGACCCAGTTTCGAAATAAAAATGGGCCAGGGTTGTAGCTTAGAGGTAGAATGCCCTTGGGTTCAATCCCTAGTACCCCAAATAATAATGATTATAATGCAATGTACTGTGTTGCTAAGCTATTTGCTAAGTATGCTAGATGCATTAAACATGGTTGCTATTTACAGTATTTTCTTCACTATACTTTTATGGGAGCATTGTAATTAAACATCATAGTGAGGTTCGGAGTGATAGAAACATACATGCACACAGCACTTAGTGTGCTTCTCTCCAGATCCCACGCCTATAATCCCAGTACTTCTCCCCTTCTCCCCATGTATGTTAGTGAGATTGGTAGTAATACCTTCAAATATGGACACAACATTGTTTGAACTGATTCTTCATCATTTCTCCTTTTTCCTCTCCCCCCTCCTTCACCCAATCCTCTTTATCTATTCTACTGGTCTCCTCATTTATCTGAAGTCCTTTTTTTCCCCTATTTTCTCTCATATTTTCAACTTACAAGGGGTTTATTAGGACATAACCTCATGGTAATTCAAGGAGCTTCTGTACTTACATGAGACATAGCTAAGATATTCTATATGCAACCAGGTATGGTGGTGCACGCTTGTAATCCCAGTACTTGGGAGGCTGAGACAGGAGAATCACAGGTTCATGGCCAGCCTCAGCTACTTAGTGAGGCCCTCCGCAATTTAGTGAGACCCTGTTTCAAAATACAGAATAAAAATAGGGCTGGGGGTGTAGCCCAGAGGTAGAATGCTCAATCCTCAGTAACACAATAAAATTTATATATATATATATATATATATATATATATATATATGTATATATATATACACTATATATATATACACACACACATATATATATATATATAAGTATAGATAAATGCATATATCTGTATGCAGCCAAATTATTAATCAACTATGAAAGTAGAATACAGACCATTTCAGATACACATACACAGTCTCAAATAATTTGTCTCTCAGAAAACTATTAGAAGATGTATTTCACCAAAATGAGGGTATAAACCAAGAAAGAGGAAGGCACTGGATCCAGGATAAAGGGGATCAAACAAGGGGAAACAATGAGCAGGATCAGGGCTGGGAAGAAGTGAGCAATGCCCCTAGGACACAAAATTTAAGGAGCCACTCACACCTGGGAATGTGCAAGTACTCAGCCTAACACTTGCATATCCCTGAGAGTGAACACCTTCTTTAATTTTGCCCCCAGGCTGGGCATGGTGGTGCACGCCTATAATGCCAGTACTTGGGAGGCTGAGACAAGAGGACTGCAGGTTTGAAGCCAGATTCAGCAACTTAGAGAGACTCTCTGAAACTTTGTGAGACCCTGTTACCAAAGGAAACACAATTAAAAAGGGCTGGGGGTATAGCTTGGAGGTAGAATGTCCCCGGATTCGATCTCTAGTACTCCCCAAGATGTTTTTTGCACCCAAGTTCCCTCACAGTCCTTGGACATAATGGCCATGCATGAAGCCAGATTGTAACAAGGAATATGCTGGGCTCCAGCAGTGATACACATAAGGAAATAAAGAGTGGGGGAACTTGTAGATTCCTGATGTTTGCACATATTTAAAGATTAACATGTCAGTGGAGGGCCTGGGGATGAATTAGTGAGAACTAATGGATATCTAACAGATAGCAAACGAAATTTAAAATGAGTCAATTATTAACTCCAAGGAAAACAAAACATCAAGCAAGAGAGGAAATATAATCTTGGTAAACTAAATAGTTCAATTGTCAATAAGATTTTCTAGTCACAGTCTGGCATTTAGCCAATAACTCTGTTTTAACAATTTGGGGAAGAGGAGCTTCTAGCAGTATTGTACAGAGCCAAATTCTCATCTTCCACATTAGTAAGTAAATAGAGAATGTCTAAAATTGTTACATCAGAAAACAGTACTATTTGAGGGCTGGGGGTGCTGCTCTGGTACTGCACTTGCCTAGCATGTGCAAGGCCCTGGGTTTGATCTCCAGCACTGCAACAACAACAACAACAAAGTAATATTTAGAAATTCCAGATAGTAACATTTAGAAATATGGAAGTAAATGTCAGGCAAAAAGAGCTAACAAAATGACTGCCTCTGGGGACAGCGCAAAGGAAAGCTGTTGTAGGCCGTATAAAACTATTGACTTCTTTGGAAGCCAGGTGCAGTGGCGCACACCTGTAATCCCAGTACTTGGAGGCTGAGATAGGAGAATCACAGGTTTGAGACCAGCTTCAGCAAGTTATCGAGACCCTCAGCAACTTAGACCCTGTTTTTAAATAAAAATTAAAAGGGGTTGGTGGTGTAGCTTCAAGGTAGAATTCCCTAGGTTCAATCCTTGATGAAGGAAGGAAGGGAGGGAGGGAGGGAGGGAGGGAAGGAAGGAAGGAAGGAAGGAAGGAAGGAAGGAAGGAAGGAAGGAAGGAAGGAAGGAAGGGGCAGCAGCATAGGCCAGAGGGTACCTCCCAGTTCCCTTAGGCTCTGCTCCAACCCAGGCAGTGCTGGAGACATCTCATGAGAGTAGCCTAAGGCAGGGCACACTGTGGTAGGATCACTCCTGGTTTGCCATCTACCATGGTGTGTGATCAAAGACATCACTGAACCAAAGTTTCTCGTCTGCAAAGTGGGGATTAAAATACCAATATCACCCCCATCTTTTTTGCATACTTATGGAGAGGGTCTTCTCTCAAGGCTTTTAGGATCCAAATGGATACAGTTCTATGCCACTCCTCAAGCAAAGAACTGGAAGGACTGCAAAGGGCCCATGTGGCCCTTGTGAGCAGGTGAGGGAAGAGCCAGCCCTGGAACCACATTCTCTGCTGCCAGGCCTAGAGCTCCCCTGCCTGCCCTATTCTGCATTTCTGTACATCCTAGAGCTGAATTCTAGTAAAGTGTCCTCTGGGACAATTTCCTCCCTGTGTTCATCCGCCTTCCAGCAACTCTCCTCCTTAACCCTCTCTGCTCCACCTGCCCTTCTGGCAGCTCGGCCTGCAATATGAACCTTTGATCTTGCTTTCTCCCTTTCTCTCACTGATATCTTCTGATCATCAAGTCATAGTAAGTCCACTGCCCTCCCTTTCTTCTTTGCTTCCATACAGGAAATTAAACCCAGGGCCATTCAACCACCCAGCCCCCTTTTTTAAGTTTTTCTTATGAGACAGAGTCTCACCAGGTTGCCGAGGGTCTCACTACATTGCTGAGGCTGGCCTCGAACCTACAATCCTCCTGTCTCAGCCTCCCAAGTACTGAAATTACAGGCGTGCACCACCACACTCAGCTTACTCCAGTTTTTTGAACCTCTCCTGTCCTCTTCATCCCCATCACTACTAACTTGGCACAAATCACCACCACCTTCTAAGAGCCTCCTTCCTACCCGGCATCTCAGCTTCCCATCCTGTCTCACTAAAATTAATTTGCTACACAGAGATATAACATAAATCTGATGCTTTGAGATTATAACACAAATCTCAAGACACAAATCTGATGCCATCACCCTGAGCCAAACCCTAGCCTGGCTCCATATGGCCCTCAGGAAAAAGTCCAAACTCCTTTCCCTGGTTTTCTTCTTTGTTTAAAAACAAGGTTGTACTGCACTAAGTTGCCAAGGCTGGCCTTGAATTTGTGATTCTCCTGCCTTAGCCCTCCAAGTAGCTGGAATTACAGGCATGCCCCACTGTGCCTGGCTCTTCATAGTTTTCAGTGTCCTATACAGTCCCCCGACTGCTTCTCTAGTCTTTCTTTCCTCTCTCATTCATTCATTCATTCATTCATTCATTCAATAAATAAATATGTATTAAGCACCAGTTCTGTGCCCTTCACTCTCTCCCCATCCCACTTAGCCACTGAAGGCGTCCTGGATATATGAAGCTGCCCCCCTCATCCTGGCCTTTTCACACGTTGCCCATTCTCTGCTCCCAACACTCATCCCTTCTTCATCTATTTCCTATTTGTCCTTCAAGAGCTAACTGAAGAGAGGTGCAGGGTGGGGTGATGAGGCAAATCCAACAAGTAATGTGCGCATGTATGTTTGTATCACTTTGTGTGCTGGGGATTGAACCCAGGGGCATTCTACCTCCAAGATACAACCCCAGCCCTTTTTATTTTTTATTTTGAAACAGGGTCTTGCTAAGTCGTTGAGGCTGTCCTCAAACCTGTAATCCTCCTGTCTCAACCTACCAAGTACTGGGAAGACAGATATGTGCTGTCACGCCCGGCTGATTGTATCACTTTGAACCTCACTATGGTGTATAATTACAATTCCCCAATAAAAGCATTTAAAAAGCCAACTCAAATTCAATGGAGAAATGGACAGATATCATGAATTGGGCAGTTAACAGAAAAATAAATTTTGTGTGGTGAACATATAAAAAGACACTAGACCTCATTCATAATTAAGGATGTTCAAAATAAGGCTAAGACTCATTGCGTATTTATCACCTCTGGTTGTCAGTAGTAAGGACTGCATATGAGTTGTTCACTCGATTTCCTTCCCATGCTGCGGTCACCTGAAGCCACATTTTGAAGCATCACAATCTAGCGATGCCTTCACCAGTTTGAATATTAGTGTCCATGGTGAACAGCCTCCCACCAAACCTGTTTAGGACATTTAGCATGAAAAGAAATCAACATTTACTGATATAAGCCACTGAGATATCAGGGTTAATTCCTTACCACAGCATGGCTAGACTATACTGATTAATACATCCATTTTACAAATGAGGAAAAACAGGACTCAGAGAAGACAAAAAACTTGCTAAAGGTTGCACAGATAGTAAGTAGTAGAGCTGGAATCTGAACACAGCAGTCTGGCTCCAGAAACTGTATTTTCAACACCCATATGATACCATATCTGGGCTACATGAATGTATGTGTTTACGTGTGTGTATGTGCATGCACACACATGCATATGTATGCCACACACACATCTATCTATAAAATTGCCATCATTTCTGGCTATATGCACACACAGATCTGTTAACAGTGGTTAGCTCTACAGAGTGAGATTGAGGAATGAGAGATGGCAGTCTAAAGGCTCTCACCCCTTTGTGGGCCTAGCCGGGGTGGCCTTCATTAAATGGTCATTTTTCCCCCAAATGCACTGTTATCTCTTAGGCCTTGGGGACTTTGCCATCATGTGGGAATAGTTGCCAAGCTGGGAAGGGGGGAGGATGATAACAAGCCAAGTCTAGGTATAGGACAAGCACTCAAGAAACAATACAGGTTGGGTATCCCTAATTGGAAAACCCAAAGCCAAGCCTGAAGGCTGCAAAATCCTAAACTTCTTGAGAGCTGACATGACACCACAAGTAGAAAATTGCACACCTGATCGCATGTGACAGATGCAATCAAAACTCAGGCGCACTAAAAATATTACATAAACCTACCTCCAAATTATGTGTATAAGGTGTCAATGAAACAAAAATGAATTTCATGTTTAGACTTGGGTCTCATCCCATAGCTATCTCATTATGCATATGCAAATATTCTACCACCACCACCCAATCCAAAATCCAAAGCACTTCTACTTCCAACCATTCCAGGTAAGGGATATGCAACCTATAGAACCGAACCCCATGTCCTCAATCTTCTGGATTAGAGCAGCATCTACAGGCAAGAACTGGTTGCAGGCACTACGAGGCCACCATCTAAAGTTTCTGGGAACCAGGGAGCTAAGACCAAAGAGCCTCGTTGACCAAAATGGAAGAAGCCCCAGCCCAAACAGGGGAAATGCTCTTCTGGAATTCTCTTCCTGGCACAGTCACCACAGATTTTGATTCCCAGCAGCTGGGCGGATGATAGTGTTTCAGTCAGCGTTCTCACTACTATAATCCAACACATCTGATCACCACAACTTAGAGGAAGGAGATTTGTTTTCTCACAGCTCTGGATATTTCAGGGGTCCAGTCCATGTTGAGCCAGGTTACATCTGCAGAGCTCAGGGCAGGCAATGGGAGGCAAAGTGAGAGCAAGGGCTCTGCTCTCACATCAAATAAGCCAAAAGCAAGAGAACAGGCAAGCAAGGGGATTCAGACACAAGGATAGTCCCTAAGGCCACACGCCAGTGATCCACCTCCTCCAGTCACACCCCACCTGCCTAGGTTGCTACCCAATAAATCCACTACAATGGATTTATCCACTGATGAGATTACAACCCTAATGATTGAATTATATCAACTCTGAACTTCAATATATGAGCTCTTTCAGGAGACATTCTATTTCTAAACTATAACAGCCAGTAAGGATAGCCTCCCCTCCATTCAGAGGGGGAGCTCAGCTCCCTCTGAGGAGAGTGCCTGGGCCACCTGAGGGGAGTATGCAGGCCCACCTGGGGCCCTCATCTGGGCTGGAGACCATTGTGAGCTGGCCTTGCCACATTTCAGTAGAAACTGTTACATATATGGAAGGCCTGGCTTCCTCCTTCCTCTCTAGTCCAGTGTGTGCTTCAGGTAGCAATGGAATCAGCAGTGAGTGGAAGACACCAGGTGAAAGGCATTCATGGACTGGACTCAGGCCCTGGAGAGCTTGGCTCCCAGTTCTTCCACCTCCCGGCTATGGGATCTTGGACAGAGCACTTCTACTACATGGACTTTGGCTTCCCTTCTATACGATGGAGATTATGAGCCACATAAAGTGCTCTGAACAGTGTATGGTATGAAAAGAGGGGACAATGAATGTTAGCTAAGATTACATGATTGTTAGCTACCATCATGTGTGTGTTGGTAGTATTATGAATTATTATGCATAATAATACCTTCCACCTCAAAAGTATAGGCTAAAATGGAATAATAGATGTGAAAATACCTGGTACAAAGTAAGTACCTAATATATATGAATTCCCTCCTCTGGATTCTTCCAGCTCTGATTGCCCTAATTTTTAGGTTAATTAACGCTGTTCTTAACAGTATTAGGGGGGTCCTGGAAGCTACCCAAGACAAGTCTCTGAGGGCCCTATTCCCTGGCTTCTGGCCTGGTAGTAAATTGAGCCTCTGCATCAGCTGCAAGTTCCAGGGCTTACTTGCATTTTTGTGTGTGTGGAACTGGGAATTGAAGCCGGGGGTGGGGGGAGACAGGTGTTCAACCTCCTATCTACAACCCCAGCCCTTTTTACTTTTTGTTTTGAAATGGGGTCTCACTAGGTTGCTGAGGATGGCTTCAAACCTATGATCTTCCTGCCTCAGCCTCCCAAGTACTGGAATTACAACCATGCACCACCACACTCAACCCACCTATATTTTTTATGCCCGAGTATCTTGTAAGGCCACTTACTTTGTGCCCTTGATTCCAGCCAGTACTCACATGAACCACTGGACAGGCAAGAATTTTTTTCTAGCACCCTCCACTCCCCGCCGCCCTGCCCCCCCACACACACAGTGATGGTTTGTTTCAGCATCTACAGATGTGACTAGCACGTAGGTCACCTTCACAAAGTGACTATGGCATAAACTTGGGGGGAATGGATGGTCAAATGGTTTCCTCTGAATCACAGGATTCCAGAGCTGCCCTCTCTATCGGGTCAAGTCTCCCTCCCGGCTGACTTTCTAGAACTCCTGCCGTTGCAGCCAAGCCTTTCTCCTTGGGCTAGCCTCAGAGGAACCGCTCCCAGTAGTTTGATAACAGGCCTCTGCACCCCAGAGTAGACCCATCTCACACACACACCTCTGCAGCAAGGTACACACACGCACACCCCCAGGCCTGCACAGGCACTTACCCGTATGCACACACACAAGGTATGGTCACCCACAGATCTCCCAGAATACTGTGCCCAGGTGGGTCAGGTCACAGGCCAGGGTGACGACCAACTGTCCCGGCTTGACAACTCCAATTCAAGCACTAAACATCCTACAACCTAAAACTCTGCAATCCCAGGCAAGCCAGGGTGGTTGGTCTCACCTCCAGATGCCAGAAAACTCACCAATAACAAAGGCACTGAGGGCCCATTGGAAAACAGCAAAGACCTCCATGGCATTCTGGAAGTCTTTCCTGGAGGGTAGTGGCATTCTGCCCAGGATCCCAGTCGCTCGGGGTAAGAGCTGTATGGCTATAGCCGACTGCTCAGGCTTGCAACGGACGGATGGACAGATGGACGTTTCCTTTCTTCAAGTGTTCTTCTGCGTTGCTTTTTAGTCTCCGCCCCTGACACACTCCTCCACAGGATTGCAGGACTTCACCACCTCTGCTCCGCTAGTTCCTTCCAGCTGCCGGCCCACTTGCACTTTTACCCACTTGAGCTGGGTCTGAGCTGAGATTGTGACACTCCCTCCCACACCTGGATAGAGAAGCAAGGATGAGGATGAAACCCTGGTGTGGGAAGTGAGTGGGTGGGGGTGGGGCTGTTGAGAAGCCTCTAGGGCCAGCCTGGAAAGGGAATAGGGGGAGCGGAGGGCAGGAAGGAACTAGGGCTCTAACCGGAAACTGGACTTGCATCTGTTTGCTTTGCTTTGATTTTCGTTTCTTTTTGGTTCATTTCTTTTTTTTCTTTTCTTTTCTTTCTCTCTCTCCCCTCCCTCCCTCCCTCC
>PVLC010007464.1:0-63276 GCA_004027655.1 Graphiurus murinus | reverse complement strand
TTTTTTTTTTTTTTTTTTTTTTGCGGTACTGGGAATTGAACTCAGGTGCATTCTACCTCCGAGCTATACCCCCAGCCCTATTTTTTTATTCTTTATTTTGAAACCGAGTCTCACTAAGTTGCAGAGTACCTCACTAGGTTGCTGAGGCTGGCCGCGAACCCGGATCCTCGGGTCTCAGCCTCCCAAATGCTGGGATTACAAGCGTGTGCCACCATGCCCGGCTCCCAAATCCTTTTTATTTTAAAACAGGGTCTTACCAAGTTGCTGAGGCTGTCCTTGAACCTGTGATCCTCTTGTTTCAGCCTGACAAGTACTGGGATTACACACATACACCACCATGCCAGACTTTCTTTTTATTTTGAAACAGTGTCTCATTGAGTTGTTGAGGGTCACACTAAGTTGCTGAGGCTGGCTTTGAACTTGTGATCCTCCTGTCTGAGCCTCCCAAATACTAAGATTGCAGGTGTGGCCACCATGTCTGGCCTTAAACTCTTTCAATTAGCATATGTGTTTTGAATATTAATACAATTGTTTTTATTTTGTATAATTAGTTTTTTAAACATTTTTATTACATATAAAAATAGATTTTTCATACTTTTAACTATGGCTATGGGAAATCATCATGATTTCTATTTGCCCAGTGTAGTTTATCTCCAGAAAGTATTTGATAGCACAATGCTTTCAGGCAGTTCTGTTGGCTTTCCTATTTTTAAATTATTTCCCATTTATTAATTTAAAAAGACCAAAAATGAGCTGGGTGTGGTGGCACACGCTTGTAATCTCAGTACTTGGGAGGCTGAGACAGGAGGATTGCAGGTTCACGGCCAGCCTCAGCTACTTAGTGAGGCCCTCTGCAACTTAGTGAGACCCTGTTTCAAAATAAAGAATAAAAAATAGGGCTGGTTATGTAGCTCAGAGGTATAATGCCCCTAGGTTCAGTCCCAGTTCTGCAAATAAAATAAAAGACCAAAACTATACTTAAGGAACTATGAATTACATTTAGCATTATTATGCTTTCCAGAGCTCACAGGACACCTTGAAAAATAGATACATGAAACTACTGAGGATTATTTTATACCTTAAATAAAGAACCCTTAAGGATATCTACCTTTCATTTTAAGAATTTATATTTCTCAGAACTGTGGAAATACTTAATTCTACTAATCTATTTCTCAAACATAAAAACTTGCCAGTAATTTACAAATTAATTCATTTTAATGCATATAGTCCCAGAATATAAGCATCACAAATGCAATAAATATTCTCTCTCTATATATATAATGCTCAAATGCAGGCTGTGTCAATTCGAATCGCACTGGTTTAGTGAATGGTCACAGTGCAGCCCATGGGAACTAGACTCACATTGCCACCTGGCTACTGTGCACTAGGTGAGCATTCAGCAAATATCTGCTGATCTGGCAAGAGCTTTAGTTCATGAAGTTCATGTCTTACAACTACTGCCCTAACCAGTTGAGACAGAATTAGCACTAGCTAAGTCGTCTATGTGCTGCTGGGAGGGGTTTGTTGAGGGTAAGAGCCTGAAGGCAGAGATTAGAGAGTCCTCATCCTCCTAATGTGCTGGGCATCCAGGATTAGAGCTGTGGGTCAGAGAAATCCACCTGGCTGCAGACCTAAGCACCACTCTACTCCCTGACTGTGGGATTACCAGACACGCTCTGCACTTAAAACCTATATCCCAGTCTGCACTGTTATTTAGAGCATTCATCTGCTGTAGCAAAAAGTGATGTTAGTTCACAATTTGTCTACCTGTGTCAAAATAGGAGAGAACATCTTGCAAATGTGAAAATTCATGTTCAAAGACTCACAGTTGATCATGTGACTGAAGACACCCGAATGATGGTTTGGGAACAACATGGATTTAGAGCTTCAAGAATCTACCTGGCTGATAAAGGGAAAATCCGGTAGACCTGAAAACACTTCCCTGAAAGTGTTCTGGCTGTATCTGCTTTAAAATATAAGTTGGTTTGGGGCAGCGCAACTATTCTGTATGAGGCTATAATGGTGGATACATGCCATTATACTTTTGTCTAAACTCATAGAACACACACCAAGAGTGAGTTCTAATATAAACTATGTACTTAGGGCAATGATGATGTGTCAGTGTAGGTCCACTGCTTGTAACAGTGGTACAGAATGCCCTGGTACACGATGTTGATAGTGAGAGACTGTGCGTGTGTGCAGGGAGGAGAGAACTCTCTACTGTCTGCTCAGTTTTGCTGTGAACCTAAAATTGAAAATTAAATATGTATATAAATTTTCTATTTATAAATATATATATAAACATTTTTACATAAATATGAATATATGTACATTATATATATAAATTTGGGGGCATAAATATGATAACAGGAATAACATGAAAGAAGGCAATGATTTTTTTTTCCAAAGAAAATCTCAAGCGGGGCGTGGTGGCACACGCTTGTAATCCCAGTGCTTGGGAGGCTGAGACAGAAGGATCGCAGGTTCGTGGCCAGCCTCAGCTACTTAGTGAGGCCCTCCACAACTTAGTGAGACCCTGTTTCAAAATAAAGACTAAAAAATGAGCCGGGCATGGTGGCGCATGCTTGTAATCCCAGCATTTGGAAGGCTGAGACCAGAGGATCCGGGTTCGTGGCCAGCCTCGGCTACCTAGTGAGGTACTCCACAATTTAGTGAGACCCTGTTTCAAAATAAAGAACAAAAAATAGGGCTGGGGGTATAGCTCGGAGGTAGAATGCCCCTGAGTTCAATCCCCAGTACTGCAAAAAAAAAAAAAAGACTAAAAAATAGGGCTGGTGGTGTAGCTCAGAGGTAGAATGCCCCTGGGTTCAATCCCCAGTATCATTAAAGAAAAAAAAAAAAAAGGAAAATCTGAGCACCAATAGATATGATAATGATATGTAAATAAGTACTTGTTTACACGTGTAAGGACAAAAAGAAACCAGGGAACCAAGTGGAGCTCAGAACTATAACAGGTAGGTGCTGCAGATCTCAATGACTCCGTCCTCCGAGAGACTTCCATGATATAGACACATTTCATAGACATTGGAAAGAATTTTCATTTTAGGTAAAAAAAAAAATATATTGGTGGGCATCAGGAGCATGACAAAATTTTGTTGGTTAGATTCAACCCTTCTGGCATTGCAAAAAGAAGGTAAGCCAGACATGAGAACAATGGAGTCCACAACAGACATGGGGGCTGGGGATGTAGCTCTGTGGCTACCTCAAGAATACAAAGAATAATAAATGCTGGGGAGGATGTGGAGAAACATGAACTCTTTTTTTTTTTTTTTTTTTTTTTTGCGGAACTGGGGATTGAACTCAGGGGCATTCTACCTTCGAGCTATACCCCCAGCCCTATTTTTTATTCTTTATTTTGAAACCGAGTCTCACTAAGTTGCGGGGTGCCTCACTAGGTAGCTGAGGCTGGCTGCGAACCCGGATCCTCCGGTCTCAGCCTCCCGAATGCTGGGATTACAAGCGTGCGCCACCACGCCCAGCTGAAACATGAACTCTTATACACAGCAGATGGGGCTGCAAATTAGTACAGCCACTATGGGTATCAGTACAGAGGTTCCGCAAAAGACTAGGAACAGAACCACTACATGACCTATACATACCACTCCTCGGTATTTTTCCAAGTACTAGGATTACAGGTGTGTGCCACCATACCTGGCTAGGGATTACATTTGTGTGTGTGTGTGTGTGTGTGTGTGTGTGTGTGTGTGTGTGTGTGTGTGCAGTACTGGGGATCAAACTCAGGGGCATTCTACCTCCAAGCTACACCCCCAGCCCTGTTTTTTGTTTTTTATTTTGAAACAGGGTCTTACTAAGTTTCAGAGGGCCTCACTAAGCAGCTGCGGCTGGCTGTGAACCCAGATTCTCCGGTCTCAGCCTCCCAAATGGTGGGATTACAAGCGTGCGCCACCATGCCTGGTGGGATTACATATTTAAATACTGTTACATTTTTGGTTTTTGAACCATATGAATATATTAACTATTTTAAAAATTAATCAAATAGACACAAAAGAAAAGAAAAAATGAAAGACTACTACAATGAAAAGCAGAACATTTCCTTCCTAATTTCCTTTTTTTACAGAATTATAGGTATCTCAGATTTTTTAAGGTGACAACTAAGGATGAAGGAGAAGCTAAAATGACTAGTTTGGCTAGTACTTTTAATTTTTATTTATTTATTTTTTGGCGGTACTGGGGATTGAACTCAGGGGCATTCTACCTCCGAGCTATACCCCCAGTCCTATTTTGTTATTCTTTATTTTGAAACAGGGACTCACTAAGTTGCAGAGTGCCTCACTAGGTAGCTGAGGCTGGCCGCGAACCCGGATCCTCTGGTCTCAGCCTCCCAAATCCTGGGATTACAAGCGTGCACCACCATGCCCAGCTGGCTAGTACTTTTTAATATTTAAAATTATTCAAAATATATTAGCAAAATGTAAGGAAAATATTAATCTCTCTAACAATAGTCCCTTTTTCTGATCACTGGGTTCTGAAGATAATTTTTATGAATACTTGTGTTTATGAAGCTTGTATATAATTTATCACTTGTTCTAATTAGTCTACACAGTCAGTTTGTGCCTGCCCTAATTAGATAAACTTTTAGCCAGTAAGGAGATTTTCCTGCTTCATTTTCTGTTTTAATCTTATCAACTACATAGGAATATTTTTCAAAGGTTGAACATACAGCATTTATATCTCTGGAAATAGAAGAATCAAAACAAGTTGTATAAAAGGAAGTTGGTATTCCTGGAATCTTGCAAGACTGGTTTAATTTTATTATAGTTTATAGTGTGGTATGGCATTACCTGTACTGCAACAGATTCTAAGAGTGCATTTATAAAACACTGAGATCTATAGTTTAACCTGGGTGCTTCCTATGGAGGGGTTGTGTGTGATTGAAAGTATCTTAGTCTTCCCAAGGGTTGTGAAAATGCAAAGGGTTTTCACTGTATTTAAGAAGAATTCATACAATTTTGGTGCGGCAGTGCACACCTGTAATCTCAGTACTTGGGAGGCTGAGACAGGAGAATTATAGGTTCACAGCCAGCCTCAACAATTAGCAAGGCCTTCAGCAACTTAGTGAGACCCTGTTTCAAAATAAAAAATAAAATAAGGCCGGGGGTGTAGCTTGGAGGTGGAATGCCCCTAGTTCAAGTTCCAGTACCACAAAAAAAAAGAGACAGAGAGAGAGAAAGAAAAAGAAGGAGGAGGAGGAGGAGGAGAAGAAGAATTCAAATAGTTCCCAAAAAGGAGAGTTACTTGTTCATGTACCTATCTGGTTCTTTTTAGAACCCCATCAGAGGCAAGAGATACTGAGGTCAAGTCCAATGATGGCCGTAAATCCTTCACTGACAACATCCGGACAGCACAGGATTCCACTGGTTCCCTCACCATTCAGATCACCAGTTGTGGACAGGTACTTCTCCCCAGCATGATATGGACTCTCATCCAATCTGGTAGAAGGGAGAAAACAGTTTTGGAGTGATGCTAACCAGGGTTGTTCTATTGTCTACCGTCATCGTGGTGACGTGTGCTGCTGTAATTCACAACACTGCTGGCCCTGCCTGCAAGACTTCCACCACCGCTTCGCCTTGCAGGCCTGCTTGACCACCTCGCTCAGCAAATGACTAGGCAGCACGCACACTGGTGGGCACTGTGCAAGTGCAAACGTTGATGTATGTGTTCTCCAGGGCTGCTGTGGTAAAATACCAGATTGGATGACTTCTTAAACAACAGAAATTTACCTCTCTAGTTCTGGAAGCTAGAAGTCTAAGGTCACAGTGCCGCCCAGTTGATTTCCTAGTGAGGTCTCTCTTCCTGGTTTGCAGACATACATCTCACTGCGTCCTCACATGGCCTTTCTTCTGGGCAGAAAGGTCCCTGGAGTCTCCTCTTCTTAAAAGGACATGGTCTCCAGGCATGGTGGCACACACCTTTAATCCCAGGACTTGGAAGGCTGAGACAGGGAGATTGCTGGTTCAAGACTAGCCTCAGCAACTTGGCCAGGCCCTCCACAACTTAGTGAAACCCTGTTCCAAAATAAAAAGTAAAGCCAGGTGTGGTGGTGCATGCCTGTAATCCCAGTACTTGGGAGACTGAAACAGGAGGATCACAAGTTCTAGGACAGCCTCAGCAAGTAGTGAGACTCACAACAACCCAGTGAGACCCTGTTTAAAAAAAAAAAAAAATAGGGCTGGGGGTGTAGCTTGGAGGTAGAATGCCCATGGGTTCAATCCCCAGTACCACAAAAAGAAAAATTAAAATAAAATAAGACTGGGGGTATGACACAGAGGTAAGACTGCCTCTGAAGTCGATCTGCAATACAAAAAAAATAAAAAATAAAATAAAATAGTGCTGGGGGTATGGCACAGGGGTAGAATGCCTCTGAGTTCCATCTGCAGAACAAAAAAAGAAAAGGCAAAAGGGACCCTATCAGATTAGGGCCCCTCCCTTATGATCTCATTGAACCTCCCTAAAGGCCTCATCTCTGCAGTTTCATGCTTCAAAAGATAAATTTAGGGGAAAACAAGTCCGTAATAACTAGGTTCCCTGAATTTTCTGTGCTAGAACAATTCTTTCTCTCCAATAAAAGCAGAATTGCAAGTCCTTTGGTTGCATGCTCTGGCGGTATTCTCCCTCCTTTAGAATCTCTTTGACATTCTGAGGAGAAACAAGACCCATTAATTATTTATTCTTGTTCAGAGAGTGTGGATAACAACGCTGGACTCTGAAGTTGACACAATACATAAATTGTTCTCCCAGATATTCAAACATGAGCCCTGGATGGCAACCCCAGCCAAAGTATGCCCATTAAGTAAGAACAGAATCTGCAGTCAGACAGAATGCTGGTCATGAAATATCAGAAACTGGTGTTGTTTGAATCTTTTTTTCCAGACATCCCTAAAACTTTCCTTTCCTGTTTTCTCTGTTTTGTTGTCAACTGGATCAATCTTTCCTTGGTAGAGTCCTTCCTCTTAATCATTCTCACCACATTTCTTCCTAAACCAGTAGAGCCTGCAGGACTTTTGTACTTTGGTTTGGAAAGAGAAGACAGAATTCCACAAGGCAATAAAAAAAAAAAAAAAAAAAAAAAAACCTCACTGCCTAAGCAATGGAAATGTTGTACAAATTCATACTCATTTTACCAATTTTATATATATATATATTTTTTTCCCCTAGAGCTGTCTTGCCTCCTACTCTGGCTCCAACTGACCCACGGCAGTTTTTTCTTCCTTCCCAATTTGGATTGTCTGTTCTACCAAATGCAAATGTGCCAAGTATGCTGTCCAGTCGTGTCTGCTCAGGTAGGAGCAATAGATGTTCAGATGTAGAGTCACTGTGGACAGAGTGTCTGCACAAAGCTCACAATCATTTTGCTGATAAAATTATGTGATTGTAGTTTCTGCAGTTGCTACCTAGGTTCAAATCAAGGTGCCACCGCTGTGTGACTAAGTTTAAGTCGCTTAACTCTCAGAATCAACTTATTCATGAATAAATGAAGCATTACAGTATTCCTATCTGTCTTATCTTACATGTGAGTTCCTCATGAGGTTCTGAAGAGAAGAGATCTGAGAATTAATGGGACTTGGGACAGTGAACACATGACCCAGGCTGGGGATGTAGCTCAGTGACAAAGCACTTGCCTAGCATGTGTGAGGCCCTGGGTTCCATTCCTAGCACTGCAAACAAAAGAAAACATGGGCTAATAGGTCAGGCTGAGAAGCTGGCTTTTATCCAGAGTAAAAAGGGAAGCCTTCAAGGAGTTTGAACAAAGGTGTGCCATTGTCTGACTTTGTTGCAAGGTGACCCACAGAGACAAACCAGACTCCAAAGTGCAAAAGAGGTCGCCTTATTCACTGGCTAGGGCAGACGGCATTCAGAGATACCGCTGTGCCAAATGTCTTCTTCAGCGATTATTCTATACCTCTTGGTTACAGAGTTGGGAGTATGGAAAGGTTAGGTTGGCGTCATTACATCATTACACCAGGTGCTCTTACAGAACAATCAACACAATCAATGGGGTTATTAGGTGTTATTGGATAGGATCAAAGTTCAAGAAATAAACTAATGAGAATTTAGTAGGCAAGCCAGGCGTGGTGGCGCACACTTGTAATCCCAGCATTTGGGAGGCTGAGACCAGAGGATCCGGGTTCGCGGCCAGCCTCAGCTACCTAGTGAGGCACTCCGCAACTTAGTGAGACCCTGTTTCAAAATAAAGAATAAAAAATAGGGCTGGGGATGTAGCTCAGAGGTAGAATGCCTCTGAGTTCAATCCCCAGTACCACAAAAAAAAAAAAAAAAAAAAAAAAGAATTTAGTAGTCTACTAGAATAGCCAAGATTATGTTGGTGAGACCTTGTGTGGAGGGAATAGAAATTGTAAAAAGTAGCCCAGTGTGGTCCATGCCTGTAATCCTGGTACTAGGGAGGCCAAGACAGGAAAATCGCAGGTTTGAGGCCGGCTTCAGCAACTTAGTGAGGCCCTCAGCAACTTAGTAAGACTCTGTTTAAAAAACAAAAAATAAAAACGGCTGGGGGTGTAACTCAGAGTAGAATGGCCCTTGGTTCAACCTTGACTACAAAAAGAAAAGAGCCAGGCGTGGTGGCACACGATTGTAATCCCAGCATTTGAGAGGCTGAGACCGGAAGATCCAGGTTCGAAGCCAGCCTCAGCTACCTAGTGAGGCCCTCCACAACTTAGTGAGACCCTGTTTCAAGATAAAAAAATAAAAATAGGGCTGGGAGTATAGCTCGGAGGTAGAATGCCCTTGGGTTCCATCCCCAGTACGGCGAAAAAAAAAAAAAAAAAAAAAAAAAGAAATGGTTGGATTGTGTAAATTATTTCTTGGGTGGAAACAACAGGATTTTCTCTCACAGTTTGGATGAGGGAGATGAAAGAGAGGTATTAAGAATGACATTAAAGAGCAGGGCATGGTGGTGCACGCTTGTAATCCCAGTACTTGGGAGGCTGAGACGGGAGGATGTGGGTTCATGGCCAGCCTCAGCTACTTAGTGAGGCTCTCTGCAACATAGTAAGACCCTGTTTCAAAATAAAGAATAAAAAAATAGGACTGGGGGTGTAGCTCAGAGGTAGAATGCCCCTGGGTTTAATCCCCGGTACCACACACACACAAAAAAAGAATAACATTGTGTGTGTGTGTGTGTGTGTGTGTGTGTGTGTATGTGTGTGTGTGTAACTGGAGATAGGGGTAGTCTACTTCCAAGCTACACCCCCAGCCCTATTTATTTTGAAACAGAGTCTCACTAAGTTTCAGAGAGCCTCACCTGGCACAAAGAGGAATATGATTTGTGACTGGGCCAGTGGATTTGAGCATTGCCTTCCTCAGATGTGAGATCTATTTAAATGTAACAAGAATGGGCATCCAAGCATCTGAAACTAGACCCACCCAGTAGAGTAGCCCAAGGACCAAATAAATAAATAAATAATCCCACAGCAAAGCCCCATCTGGCAGCAAGATCCCAGTAATATGTAGCCCATGATTTCACACATCTGGTCAGCAGACTAGGGAAACAGTTGCATTGCTGACTCACGAACACTCCCAGGCATGAAGAACTCAGAAATTGCCAGCATTTGGATAACTAAGCAAGTAGGTTATTCACTTGTCCTGGGGACACAGGTCAAGTCTCCCACCTCAAGTCTGAAGTTTAAGAGTTGCAAAGGCAAGATAAGGCCTATGTTAATCAGCCTTTTGATGCTGTGACCAAAATACCGGACAAGAACAACTTAGAGGAGGAAAGAGTCTCATGGCTCATGGCCTCCGAGGTCTCAGTCCATGGTCAACTGGCCCCAAGGCAGAAACATCATGGAGGACAGGCATGGTGGAGGAGAGCTGCTTGGCTCATGGCAGCCAGGAAGGAGAAAGACAGGAAGGTGCCAGGGACAGATATAGTCCCCGATGCCACACCCCCAGTCACCTTCTTTCAAGCACGCCCCACCTGCCTATAATTTTCACCACTTCCCAGTAAGTCCATTCAGATTATTAACCCAGCAAATGTGTTCATCTACTGATGAGTCAGAGCCCTTGTAATCCCATCTTTTTACCTCTATACATTTCTGTATTGCCTGACACATGAGCTTTTGGAGAACCAACCAGATCCAACCCATAGTAAAGCCTCAGCCCTCCAGAAAGGGAGCCACTAAGCAAGTTACTACAACAGAAACTAATGCAAGGGTCTATTTCAAAAATTGAGGTGTTAGGTAGGAAGTGGAGTATAGTTGAACTAGCATTAAGTTTGATATTGCCTATTTGGGAAAAGAGAAAAACTTGGAATAGATTTGGTGAGTCCACATATCAGAGGGTCCTAAAGTCCAGGCAATTAGTATTGTGGTCCCAAGCCTGGACATCCCCCATGGACTTTCTTCATGGGATGGGAGTTTAGTGCATGCCAGCTGTTAAAAGGTAATTTTTTTTTTTTTTTTTTTTTTGCAGTACTGGGGATTGAACTCAGGGGCATTCTACCTCCAAGCTACATCCCCAGCCCTAGTTTTTATTCTTTATTTTGAAACAGGGTCTCACTAAGCTGCGGAGTGCCTCACTAGGTAGCTGAGGCTGGCCTCGAACCCAATCCTCTAGTCTCAGCCTCCCAAATGCTGGGATTACAAGCGTGTGGCACACGCCCGGCTCCAAAAGGTAATATCTTGAAGCCACCAAATAAAAACCTAGAGCTTTAGAGTCAGGGAATTTCTAGAGGTCATCTGATCGAACCCCTAAATTTTACAAATAACAAATAACTTAATTTTTTTTTTTCAGTACTGGGGATTGAACACAGGGGCATTCTACCTCCAAGCTACACTCCCAGTCCTATTTTTACTCTTTATTTTTATTTATTTATTTTGCGGTACTGGGAGCTACACCCCCAGCCCTAATTTTTTTTTTTTTTTAATTCTTTATTTTGAAACAGGGTCTCACTAAGTTGCGGAGTGCCTCACTAAGTAGCTGAGGCTGGCCTCGAACCGGGATCCTCCAGTCTCAGCCTCCCAAGTAAAGTACTAGGATTACAAGCATGCACCACCATGCCCGGCTATAACTTAATTTTTAAAGACATCTTGTATGGTATAATTCAAGATAGGTTATTAGAGGAGTTTAATGTGCTCTACCAGCTTGGTGCAAAGAGCATAATAAGAAACAGATTTTGCTCTCGTGATTCTCACCCTCTTTTTAGGGAGAGCAGATTTGCACATGTAAAACTATCATTCAACAAGCCATGCATGATAAGTACAGTTAGTGCATATGTCACTATAGCAGACTGTAGACCCATGCTGGTCTATGAGGTCTTTGTACAAATAACAGAGAGTAAGGGTTTACAAAATTTCACAGCAATTTGGCAGGGTAATTTTTATGTCTGTTTTAAAATTATTTAATTTTAAAATTGTTATATTTGGACCCGTTTTCATTTCAATTTTCTAGAATTCTACTTATTTATTGCATTTTAGAAATAAAGTATTTGTCCATGGTGGGTTGGAAATGTAATAAGAAAAACAAATTTAAAAACTGGTCCTTAAGCCAGGCGTGGTGGCGCACACTTGTAGTCCCAGCATTCGGGAGGCTGAGACCGGAGGATCCGGGTTCGCAGCCAGCCTCAGCTACCTAGTGAGGCACTCTGCAACTTAGTGAGACCTGGTTTCAAAATAAATAATAAAAAATAGGGCTGGGGGCATAACTCGGAGGTAGAATGCCCCTGGGTTCAATCCCCAGTACCACAAAATAAATAAATAATAAAAAAAAAAAACTGGTCCTTCACCATGGATGGTTTGAAAAGTACCAGGATAAACTCTAACTGCATTTGTTCAGAGAAAGGGAACGTCAACACAGCAAGCAGTTACCAGGCAAGAAGAGGTCTTGGGAAACATATTTTACCTCAGGTACACTAAAAAGTCTACATAGATAACTTTGTGTAACTTCACATAATTTTATTCTTAAATCTTTATTGCGTTTTTTCCTGGGATTTCAGTATATTGAGAAGCACTCTTAAAAAAAAATGTCAACTAAGTTCTTGTACAAAAGAAACCTATCAATTTTTACTTCAAGAGATCAAAGTGAGGTGTTCTGGGAAAAAAAAAATGTGAAGAGCGCATGCGTGCCCTGGCTCTCTCCCTTTGCTCGTTGCAGCCATGAGTGCATGATGGGTCACCAGCAGTTCTATTGGAGCCATCCGCGAAAATTCGGCCAGGGTTGTCGCTCTTGCCACGTGTGTTCATACCCGCACCGCCTGATCCGGAAACACGGCCTCAACACGTGCCGGCAGTGTTTCCACCAGTACACAAAGGACATCGGTTCATCAAGTTGGACTGAGTGTTTTTCCTTGAATGGATTATCCATGACATCTACCCTGTGAAAGAGACCATGTTTCTTTGTACATAAAATAAAATTTAAAAAAAAACTTCAAAAAAAAAAATCAAAGTGAGGTAAATGGGGAGATGCTGGTTAGAGTACAAAATTTCAGTTACATAGGAGAAATCAGCTTGGAGACCATATACATCATGGTAACCATAGTTAATAACAATGTACTGTGTACTTGAAAGTTAAGAGAGGAGATTTCAAATTACCACAAAAACGATAAATATGTGAAGTGGTGGGTATGTTAATTTGCTTGATTTTATCATCCCACAATGTATACATATTTCAAAACTTCATATTGTACCTCATAAATATACACAAATAAGATAAGAAAAGACAGATCAAAGATTCACAGTTCATCTTTTTCCTTTTGCAGTATAGCAGGAAAATATCACCAATCATGAGATCAACAATTAAAGGAAAAAGCAAAAATTATCTGGTAGCCGGGCATGGTGGCGCATGCTTGTAATCCCAGTATTTGGGAGGCTGAGACTTGAGGATCTGGGTTTGTGGCCAGTCGCAGCTACTTAGTGAGACTTTTCACAACTTAGTGAGACCCTGTTTCAAAATAAAGAATAAAAAACTAGGACTAGGGGTATAGTTAGGAGGTAGAATGCCCCTGGGTTCAATCCTCAGTACTGCAAAAAAAAAAAAAATTAATCTGGTGTTTATTATGCCCTCACTAAAATTGATCTAAAATACAGAACAGCAATGACCTGATACCATTTCCAACATTGTGCTCAACTGGTGGTTTTTCTGTAAACCCTCTTCTAAATCATTATACTTCACTATTTTCAAATGCATTCTTTTAATTTGTTTGTGGGGTGGGATGGTGGTTCTTTTTTAAAGGTTGGAGCATTTTACCACCTGAATCCATAAGGACCGTCACCAGAAGGAATGAAATGATTAAAAGACCTCATATTTCCAGGTAACTTAACAATATTTTTATTTATTTATTTATTTATTTATTTATTTATTTATTTATTTATTTATTTAGTGGGGTGGTACTGGGAATTGAACTCAGGGCATTCTACCTCCAAGCTACATCCCCATACCCAGACTTATTCTTTTTTTTTGAAACAGGGTCTCACTAAGTTGATGTGAGTCCCACTACTTGCTGAGGCTGTCTTCAAACCTGGGATCCTCCTGTCTCAGCCCCCCAAGTGCTGGGATTACAGGTGTACCCCACCACACTCAACTCTTTTATTCATTTTCTATTCATTCATTTGTCCATTTATAAATATATATGACAAATGAATATATGTTTACATGTGAAACACATACAATGATTATTTACAGAAAGTGTTTCAGGTGGATTACAAAAAGAAATAGATGCCAGGCATGGTGGCACACTCTTGCAATCCCAGTACTTGTGAGGCTGAGACCAGAGGATGTAGGTTAGCAGCCAGCCTCAGCTACTTAGTGAGGCTCTCCGCAACTTAGTGAAACTCTGTTTCAAAATAAAGAATAAAATAGGGCCGGAGGTGTAGCCCAGAGGTAGAATACCCCTGGGTTCAATCCCCAGTACTGCAAAAAATAAAATAAGAAATAGACAAACATATACACAGGTTGGTTAACAATAAAAACAAGATTAATAGCTGGGCGTGGTGGTGCACACTTGTAATCCCAGCATTCGGGAGGCTGAGACCGGAGGATCCAGGTTCGAGACCAGCCTCAGCTACCTAGTGAGGCACTCCGCAACTTAGTGTGACTCTGTTTCCAAATAAAGAATAAAAAATGGGGCTGGGGGTGTAGCTCGGAGGTAGAATGCCCCTGAGTTCAATCCCCAGTATCGCAAAAAAAAAAAAACAAAAAAAAAACAACATTAATAACCATGCAGTGGAGCTAACAGTGGAATTAGTCTATAGATGGTAATAGTTGTCAATGTCCCATAATTTAAATGCTTAGATGTAATTCCTCTGAAATTCATATTAGTATTTCTGTCTAAAATTACTTTAGTTCTGCCAGAAGATGGGAGCCAAGTTTGCCAACCCTGCTTCAGACTACAACATCAGAGCACAGACAACCTCATGTCCGCCCAACAGTGGACTGCAGTGGCCAGGAGAAAGATGAGCAGGGCAGGAGTGACTGGGGTGGCCCCAGAGTGAGAGTAGGCATAGGGTCAATCCTCTCATCACTGACCCTGCGTAGCCCAGGCAACAACCAGTAAACAAAGGGAAGCGAGCAAAACACCAGCCACTTTGCCAGGCCTGCTTCCCCGGCCACTGACTTATAACTGTTTCTCGAGTCCCAGTATGATTGTGCTGAAGGTTTAGAAGCCTCTCCCTAGTACTTGAGTTTCTTAGTGGATTCATCTCTGGCAAGAAACTACCTTATGCTGCATTACCTTCACCCCTGCTAAATGTGCTCTGTGTATTAATAATAACTCTCTAAGGACTGGCCTTGGGATTCTTGTATGAGATTCAGCCAAACCCTTAGCCTTCAGTGCTGTCTCCAAAGTCTCCATCCCACTAGTTTTGTGGGGAATTCTATTTTCCACCAAACAAACATAAGATAAACAGCATGAAGGCACAGGAAAAGCAGAGATGTCATCTTAGGGAAGACAAGGGGCTGTTAAAATTATGTTTCTAAAGCTGGGCATGGTGGTACACACCTGTAATCCTAGTACATAGGAGGCTGAGATAGGAGGATCACAGGTTCAAGGCCAGCCTCATCAGCTTAGCAAGACCTTGTTTCAAAACAAAAAGTAAAAAAGAACTGAGAGTGTAATTCAAAGGAAAAACACCCCTGAGTTAGATCCTCAGTACCAAAATAATAATAGTAATAAGAATAATAATTCTAAAAATTGTACTTCCAATAGTTTTCTTCATTTGTATAAAATATACTGGTTTGCTTTCAGGACAGAAATGGAAATGTATGCTCTATACCAGCAGAGAAGAATGGAAAAAGTGAACCCCAGGGGACTAGGTGACCTCGGGGTCCCATTCCTCTATGGCTCCAGCGCCCGATCTGGACCAACCATCTACCATGGCAGGAGCGAGTTTCCTGCCAGTGACCTGCAGCTTCACAGAAGCATCCTCAGAAACCTTCAGGGAAACCCTGTTCTGATGGCAGCCAGACCACACTTTTTAGAGAGCTGGGGGCAGACGCATCATCGACTCAGGAGAGGTACTAGGAATCAGAAACCTCTAGACAGTGATACTGAGAGTTCCGAAAGCCAAGCAGAAGAAAACATCCTAAACCAGATGCGTGCAAATCCATATGAGGAGGATGAGCGCAGAAATGACCCTGGAAGTGAAGTACGCCGCAACCAGAAGTCAAGCGAAAACAGTGAAACTCGGACTACAGGTCTTGCGAACCCCTGTGGAGTGCCCCAACCCACCCACAGAAGACCCTGGGGGGCTCACGCCGCTCCCCCGCCCACAAAGGCCTGCAGTGGTGGGAAGGAGAAGGCTTCAGTGCAGGGAGTTGAAGAATGTGGTGAAAAGAACAGGTTTTGCTCTCCAGTTCCTCCAGCGACTCTGCTAGGTGGGTATCCAGGGGTCAAGGGCAGATACTCACTAAAGCAGGTGGCCAAGCACTTCCCTTACTCCACTGGGAACTATAACCATCATCCACCAGGCTTCTCCTCCTCCTCCTCCTCCTCCTCCTCCACCTGCTGCTGTTCCTCCTCCTCCTGCTCCTCTTCCTTCCCCTCCTTTTTGTTGCTGTTGGTACTAGGGATTGAATCCAGGGGCATTCTACCTCTGTACTGTACCCTATTTTATTTTTATTTTGAAACAGGGTCTTACCAATTTCCCAGGCCAGCTTCCAACTTGCAATACCAATGCCTCAGCCTCCCTCTCAAGCACTGGGATTCTAAGTATGTGCCACTACACCTGGCTATCCTTCTTTTGTAAATTAACTAATTTATTTATTTTTATGGTACTGGGGATTGAACCTAGGGGTGTTTTATCTCCGAGCTACGCCACCAGCTCTATTTTATTTTTTACTTTGGAACAGGTTCTCACTAAATTGCTGAGGCTGGCCTAAAGCCTGTGATCCTCCTGTCTCAGCATCCCAAATACTGGGATTACAAACATGCACCACCACACCCAGCTTTAGCCTTCTTTTTTAAAAACTCTTGTTTAGATTGACTTCTTCTTGAAGCCATTTTACTATATTAGTTATAACAAGCAATACTTGTGGCACTCATCTTATATATTGCTAAACAGAGAACTTTCAACAAAGACCTGAGAAGGTAAGTATGAAGAAGTACTGGGAAACATATCAGAATTTTAAATTAAAAGTTCAATTTAATTAACTTAATTTCTTCAACACAAAGCTCACTGGCTTCTGCTTAAAATATGGATTCTACCTCTTCTCTCTCTCTCTAAGCGTAAAAGAAAATAGACAGAGAGGCTTTAACATTCAGTGTCCATTTACTATTGTGATACCTTCTAATCTAACACACTACCACCAAAACTATGCACTGAATAGTCTCCTAGTTATTTATTTATATATATATATATATATATATATATATATATATATATATATTACACATATATAAATACATAGACACACATATGGTGTGTGTGAGAGTGTTTTGTTATACTAGAGATTGAACTCAGTGACATTCTAACTCTAAACTATACTCCAGACCTTTTAGGTTTTATTTTGAAACAGGGTCTCACTATGTTACTGCACTCTGTCCTCCAACCTGTGATCCTTCTATCTCAGCCTCTCAAGTACTGGGATTACAGGCATGTGTAACTGCACTAGGCTGAAAAAAAAAATCTTAAAACAGAGAGTTAAGGGCGTGTGAAATATAGCCACTATACCAACCGCTTCCCTACAAAAGTGTTAATTTGGCCAGGTGTGGTAGTGCCTGCCTGTAATCCCAGTACTTGGGAGACTGAGACAGGAGGATTTCAAATTCAAGACCAGCCTCAGCAATTTAATAGGACTCTCAGCAACCTAGTGAGACCATTTTAAAACAAAAAATTAAAAGGGCTGAGGGTATGGCTCAAAGGTAGGATGCCCCTGAGTTTAATCCCCAGTCTCCCCATCCCCCCTACACACACATTAAAGTGTTAATTTGCCATTTTGATGAAAATAAAGCTAAATTCTTACCTCACCTATAGAGCATGATAATCACAGAATATACCAGAACATGGTAGCATTAATTTGGTCTTTCTGTTGGACTTGGAGTGGATGGAGCAAAGCTGGGGCTTCTTTGTTTCTTTACAATAATGTCACTGAGAGTCTTTTCAGAGGAGGGAAAGAAAGGTGGTGACTAAACATTTAGAAAACATTTTCCGCCGGGCGTGGTGGTGCACGCTTGTAATCCCAGCATTCGGGAGGCTGAGACCGGAGGATCCTGGTTCGAGGCCAGCCTCAGCTACCTAGTGCGGCACTCCGCAACTTAGTGAGACTTGGTTTCAAAATAAAGAATAAGAAATAGGGCTGGGGGTGTAGCTCTGAGGTAGAATGCCCCTGAGTTCAATCCCCAGTACCGCAAAAAAAAAAAGAAAGAAAGAAAGAAAGAAAACATTTTCCAGTGATTCTGAATATCTTTTAGAGAAGTTACAAATTGGCTTGTATAAAGGGATTGCTGTGAAGTGACAGAAAACAAGGAGATCCAAGCCGGGTGTGGTGGCGCACGCTTGTAATCCCAGCATTCGGGAGGCTGAGACTGGAGGATCCGGGTTCTCGGCCAGCCTCAGCTACTTAGTGAGGTACTCCGCAACTTCGTGAGACCCTGTTTCAAAATAAAGAATAAAAAATAGGGCTGGGGGTATAGCTCGGAGGTAGAATGCCCCTGAGTTCAATCCCCAGTACCGCAAAAAAAAAGAAAAAGAAAACAAGGAGATCCACGTAATTCTCCTAGACCTGTGCTCTAAGCTTCCCCCTCCCCCTGGACATTTTACACCATAAAACAATTGCCTTTTCATTGTAAAGGAACCCACACACTGGTGGCGACCGGGCAAAATCTCCCTTTGGATGAAGATATTCAGAAGTGGACCGTGGGGGACGTGCATGGCTTCATCAGGAGCCTTCCAGGCTGTTCACACTACGCCCAGGTGACTTCATGTTTAAGTGTTTTCATCAAATTAAAGCAGTTTGAAATCTATTTTCTGCATGATGAGTTTTGTCAAACTTGTATTTGCCCCCAGAGAGGATTCCTACTAATCGTCCCTAGGTCAGGGACCCTCACTCCGGCTCAAGGGAGGCTGGAAAGGCAGTTTCTGGCTTTAGTTTCTGTTCCATCAAGACTGGGGAAAAGTGAGAATTCTCCCCAAATTAGAAGGAAGTTCAGAAGCTAGCCATCCAGGAGAGAGGGATGTCTGCCACATTCCTTACTGTGCTTATCGCAACATCTGTGGAATTCAGAGTTCTCTGCCAGAAGTTTTAGGCTACTCATCCTGAATAACAGAAATATATACTTCCTTCTAAAACGGAGAAGGAAAGGAGGCAATAGATCTGAAAAGCAGGAAATGAGCTATTTTATTTATTTACTTATTTATTTGGTGGAACCTAGGGCTTCCCGCATGCTGGGTAAGTTCTCTACCGATCAGTGACATCCCCAGACATCCCCAGTCAGTCCTGTAACTATTTTTAAATTCTACATTTATGTTGGGACAATATGTAGAAATGCACACACATAATTCAATATGGTAGGTAAAAACTACTTCTTTTTTTTTTTTTTTTTTTTTTTTTTTTTGCGGTACTGGGGATTGAACTCAGGGGCATTCTACCTCCGAGCTATACCCCCAGCCCTATTTTTTATTCTTTATTTTGAAACCAGGTCTCACTAAGTTGCGGAGTGCCGCACTAGGTAGCTGAGGCTGGCCGCGAACCCGGATCCTCCGGTCTCAGCCTCCTGAATGCTGGGATTACAAGCGTGCGCCACCACGCCTGGCTCCTCTTTTTTATTCTTTATTCTTTATTTTGAAAGCGAGTCTCACTAAGTTGCAGAGTGCCTCCCTAGGTAGCTGAGGCTGGTCGCGAACTGGATCCTCCTGTCTCAGCCTCCCGAATGCTAGGATTACAAGCGAGGGCCACCACGCCCGGCTAGGTAAATACTACTTTTAAAAATTACAATGAACAAGCCAGGAGTGGTGGCGCACCCTTGTAATCCTAGTCCGTGGGAGGGTGAGACAGGAGGATCTCAGGTTTGTGGCTAGCCTTGCAGGTTCGTGGCTAGCCTTGCCTACTTAGTGAGGCTCTCTGCAACTTAGTGAGACCCTGTTTCAAAATAAAGAATAAAAAATAGGGCTGAGGGTATAGCTTGGAGGTAGAATGCCCCTGGGTTCAATCCCCAGTACTGCCAAAAAAAAAAAAAAAAAATTATAATGAATGGAAAGAAAATTAGCCTCAGTTGTATAGGAAAATTGGTGACAAAAATAATAGGTTGTCGTTTTTTTAAGTTTATGTCAATGACACATTTTCATGCATGTAATTTACTTCTTCCAGTTATTTAATAACAATTCCAAGCAACAAAGTACTTGCTAAATCTGATATCGTTATCTTTGGTTTATATATTAAAAGAAAAGAAAGCAAGAAGCCGGGCGTGGTGGCGCATGCTTGTAATCCCAGCATTCGGGAGGCTGAGACCGGAGGATCCAGGTTCGTGGCCAGCCTCAGCTGCCTAGTGAGGCAATCCGCAACTTAGTGAGACTCGGTTTCAAAATAAAGAATAAAAAATAGGGCTGGGGGTGTAGCTCGGAGGTAGAATGCCCCTGAGTTCAATCCCCAGTACCGCAAAAAAAAAAAAAAAAAAAAAAAAAGAAAGCAAGAAAGAATATTATGGTTTAAATATATCACAATTAACTGATGCTACAGAAGATTTTTTTTTTCAGTTCTGTTTTGTGAGATGTTTTCTTCCAGTGTAATGATATTAATTCTTTTTCTTGGGTGGGGGTTTCTGTTCCTGGGACTTATAGAAAAGGCATATAGAGCAGTAACTATGGGTGTGGCTTCTGAACCGAGAAAGTACAAAGTGAAATCCTGACTTTTCCATTTTCTGGGTGTGTGGCTCTTCTCTGTGCCTCATTTTTTTCACCTGCAAAATGAGGATAACAATAATAATACAGTTTCAAAAGGATTGCTATGACCATTAAAGAGTACCTGACTCTTTCTGAGTACTCAGGAATGCTAATTTCATTATTGGCATAACCTGGTAAAAAATTTTCACCTATAACCTCTTGCTCACTGGATACAGACTCATTATTTTGTTATTCATCCCTAGTCTTGGGTAGGTCCCTTTTTAAATTTATCTAAACCACTCCTAAAGTGCGATATCAACCACAAGTACAGTGAAGTTATTAAATTCTGATAATAGCCAGAAACAAGCAACCCTTTGTATAATAAGCATGTGATTTCTGACTTTGGTGGATTAAATTTGTTTGAACCTTGATTATTCATAATCAGTCAGTGATCCATAGTTATTAAGGTTCAGTTTATAGTAAAATACTCTTGCAATAATGTTTCATGTATTTCATACTTCATAATCCCAAATGTCCCTTTGTGGGTGGTACACAGAAATCACATAAACATGAGTACCCCAAACTTTGCTGACTCACTCTCTCTCACAAACAGGATGGCAGTGCCCCCAAGAAATAGTATCAGTTACTTAGAGAGGAGTATCAGTTACTTAGAGAGGTTTCTCAAATGTGTTTAGGATGAACACACTTAAAGTCTTCTCCTCGGAGCCACTGCAGGCGACATCAACTGCCAGGCCAGCCGTCCTGCTGTCTGCTTCCCTTGCTGTGCTCTGAGGGGCCGCTCTGCATAGGAGTAGGGAGACTCTCCCTGATGCAACCACAGCCCAGATGCAGCACCACGGACCAACAGCTCTCATCTAATTCTAACCCTAACCCTAGTGCTTGTTGAGAATGTCCCATAGAGCAGGGCACAGTGGCACACACCTGTAATCCCAATAATTGGGAGGCTAAGGCAGGAGGATTGCAGGTTCAAGGCCAGTCTCAGCAATTTAGTGAGACTTTCAGAACCTAATGAGACCCTGTTTCAAAACAGAAAACAAAATAAGTCTGGGGGAGTAACTTGGAAGTGGAATGCCCCTGAGTTCAATTCTACTACAAAAAAGAAAGAAAGAAAGAAAATGTCCCATCGAATTTTACTCACCATTCATTCCTTTCTTTCTCTCTCTTTTTTTCTTTCTTTCTCTTTCTTTCCTTCTTCCTTCCTTTCTTCTTTTCTTTCTTTTTTCTTTTTGTACTGGGGGTTGAACCCACTGGCATTTTACCTCTGAGCTACAACCCCAGCCTTTTTATTTATTATTTTGAGACAGAGTCTCACTAAGTTGCAGAGTCTGGCCTTGAATCTTAAATCCTTCTTTCTCAGCCTCCCAAGTACTGGGATTACAGGCATGTAGCACCCAGCCTCACAGCCCATTTCTTTAAACTAGTTGGACCAAGCCCCTGGCATAGTCAGAGTTACAACCACTGCCTTAGGTACCTACTCAGCAACCTCCAGACACCACCTCCTGAAGATAAAGCAAGAAATGCAGGGGGGGAAACCCCACAACTAAAACCCAAAGCAAATGAATTGTGCAAAAGGACTCCTTTAAAGAGATATCTTGAGAGGGTTAGTGGCTTAGGTGTTTAGGGACAGGCAGGAGAGCCTGTAACTCATTGTTTTTCTATGTAAATGACTCAGATAAAATATTCTACTCAGCAGATAAAATATTCTATCATTACAAATAACTGAAATTAATAAAAATATGCATATCATATGATACATGTGGCTCGAACTGCTCTGGTAAGAATGCAGGGGGCTCACCTGAGGGACAGGGGGACACTCTATGTCCTTGCCCATGCCCTGTGCAAGCCCACCACAGCTACAGGTCAGTCCTCACACATTCCAGTCCATGCCTGCCAACTTGCCTCCTTTTGAAGGTCTGTCCACGTGTTTTCTCTTTCTTTGTATGCTCACATATGACCCTTTCATGCTCCCTGGAATCCCTACAAAGGAAAGGGAAAGAAGGTGAGATTTCCACTGTGAAAACAGCACTCCTTTTTGTATATGGCAGTAGGATACAGCAAGCAAAGTCCTGGGTTAGAATCACAAACAATAAGGTTTTTGGGTTTTGGTTTTGTAATACTGGGGTTTAAACCCAGAGGTGTTCTACCTCTGAGCTACAGCCCCAGCCTTTTTAATTACTTTTTATTTTGAAACAGGGTCTTGCTAAGTTGCTGAGGCTGGTCTTGCACCTAAGATCCTCCTGTCTCAGCCCCACAAGTACTGAGATTACAGGTGGGCTTGACCACATCCTGCTAGAGTAGGTTATTTTTAAGTTGTTTTACTTATGTCTTGGGGAACTCAACCTTCCTTACATTGGTTCTCTCATTTATAAAAACTGACAATGCATACTTTGTGGAGCATGGACAGTGTGACAGACACCGTAGTAGAAGTAATTTAAATTATCTTCCGCCGGGTGTACTGGAGCATGCCTATAATCCCAGTACTTGGGAGGCTGAACAGGAGGATTATCTTCTAAATTTAACATATAATTCTTCAATATATATATTAGCCTTATTTTTGTAGCTGAGTAAAAAAAACTAAACATCAAGTTGACTGAAAAGGAAAGTATTTGGAAAACATATATGTGACTGCAAATCTATTCCTTTCATTAAAGCCACTCTTACATTGAGGATATTGAGCCAGATTGTTTTAACCAAGGATCCCTGGGCTCCTAAGAGTTCTCAAAGGTAGTAAAAGAGACATTTAAATTGTTTTGAGCCAGGCATGGTGGCACACTCCCATAATCCCAGTACTTGGGAGGCTGAGATAGGAGGATGACCAGTTTGAGGCCAGCCTTAGCAACTTAGTGAGACCCTCAGCAACTTAGCAAGACCCTATCTCAAAATAAAAAATAAAATAGGACTAGGGGTATAGCTCTGAGGTAGAATTCCCTGGGTTCAACCCCCAGTACACAATAAATAAATAAATGTCTTTGACCAGGGAGAAGTAAGAATAGCAAGATAGAATCCTAGAGAGATAGAAGGGGTCAGGCCGCTCAGGAGGGGCCTTGAAGACCCAGGGAAGGACTGTGGGATATCCTAGGAGCAGTGCAGGGCTTGTTTTGTTTATGTCCCCCCCTCCCCTTGCCAAACAGTTAAGGCAGTGCAGAAGACCCTGTAGCCATATAGCTGAGAGAACATTTGTCTGTGGTGGCTCTCACCCACACGGCCTTGCTCTAGAGCATTTATTTACCCATTTGCTGATCTATTCAGCAATGTCTACCGCACATCTTCTAGTATATATCACACTACATTAGGAGTGCCTTGCCCTCAAATGACCCTGCCCTCAAATAATAACTTTTCTAAGCTGGACCTGAGTTCTACAAACAAAGGATTATAGTCTACTCCAATTAAAGAGTACAAAAATATTCCACTGGAGTACTGAAAAGAGCAACTAAAAATAAGTTTGGGACTGGGAGTGTGGCTCAGTGGTAGAGCACTTGCCCAGCATGTGTGAGACCCTGGTTTCAATTCCCAGCACCGAAAGAGAGAGATAGATATATATATATATATATATATATATATATATATATATATATATATATATAGAGAGAGAGAGAGAGAGAGAGAGAGAGAGAGGCCCAGCAGCACCATGATAGATAGATAGATAGATAGATAGATAGATAGATAGATAGATAGATATACAGATAGATAATAGATGTAGATAGAAGATAGATAGATGATAGAGTTTTATAAATTTCTATATTGTCCTCAAGAAGTCTTTAATGTTTCTATCAAAACTGAAATATGTGAATATAGAACAAAAACTTCTTCTAAAAGACATTTGAACAGAGCTGACACCTTTTGTGTTTAATAAGGTATTCAAAGATCATGCGATTGATGGAGAAACTTTGACGTTACTCACAGAGGAACATCTGCGGAGCACCATGGGACTGAAGCTGGGGCCAGCACTAAAAATCCAGTCCCAGGTACTGTGATTTCACATAACCAAATATGTATTAATGGTGTGAAGCTTATGAGAAATATGTTACTTTTATTCTGTTGTAATCTAGTGATATTTAACCTCTTTATTGATCCTTTCTTTTCCATGCTTGGGGACATGATAGAAGAGAAGGGACCTGGAAACAGTGTGGGAGGGATGGTGCACGTTCTTAAGTGTAGGGGGAAGGCAAGAACCAGTGATACGCCAGTAAATGTTAAACAATGAGGTCTCCTTAAAACAAAATGAGCCAGGCATAGTAGGGCATGCCTGTATCCCAGTACTTGGGAGGCTGACACAGGAAGATCCCAAGTTTGAGGCCAGCCTCAGCAACTTAGCAAGACCCTGTCTTAAATGCCCCTGATTCAATCCCTAAATAAATATATATATCACGAACTCAATTGTAGCATTTGCCAATTTCTGTGGTGTAAATTATTGCCACCAGAGTCAACAACCTCCTAATGTCACTGAATACAGAACTGAGAACAGACACATGCAACACCCCATTTTACAGTATTTTTACCAGATGATGGATATATATATATAGTACATATATATAGTACATATATATATAGTACATATATATAGCACATATATATAGTATATATATGTACTTCAAGAGCAGAGATAACAATAATAATAAGAAGAAATTAAGCAGGTAAAAACAAGTGATGCGTTTTGTGTATTTATGACTTTCATTTTCAAAATAATTATTTAATTTCAAGTTCTTAATTTATGTTCTAATAATAAAGGCATGTTTAACAACTGGTTTGCAGACTTCTTTAAATTTCCACCATGGCTCTGGGGAGCTGGAACCAGCTGGGCCCAGCACACCATTTCTTGCCACCTCCCTGCTCCCTGCTGGTGCAAAGCACCACTGTGTCTTCTTGAATTACCGCATTCATTTTCTAACTGTTATCCTTGCTCCTGCCCTTGCCTTGATCCAGTCCATTCCCCAAACAGTAAAAAGCAGTCCTTCTTACACAGAATACATCACTCCCTGCAATATCTCCCAATCTCCTTCAGAGTCCAAGCCAAAGTCCTCCATTCATTTGCGCTCTTCCACCCGCCTTGCCTCTGTACCTCGGCTCCTGCTCACCTGCCCTGGTTGCTGCTAGGGTGCTCCATGCTCTTTCTTTCCTATTGGTGCTCCCTCTGGCTGCGATGCTCCTCCCTGAAGTCCTCATTCTTTGCTCCCTCATCTTCATCTTTGCTCAGCTATACCTTCTCACCAAGTCTGGCTCTGTTCCCCCTGTTTAGAATCGCACCCCACACAGCCTCCACGCACACTGCTGACTCCCTCCCTCCTCCTGCTCTGCTTCCCCATGACACCTGTCCCTTCAACGGTGTCATCGACTTACTCATCGTGTTCTTTGTTGACTGTTGATTTCCTCTTGCCCCATTAGAATGTAAGCTCCATGAGAGAAGCCATCTTTATCTGTTCTGTGGGCTGGAAGTGGGGGGGGGGGCTCAGAACACGCAAGAATCATAAATAGGTCAGTAATTATTTCTCAGAAGGATGAGCTTCCTAAAAAGGAAACCAAAACGCAGTAACTAATTTGTCCTGGAATTCACACAGGACTGTATAAATATTTATGCCAGAAGCTGAGATTTCATAATGTCCTTTGAAAATATTTTTATTCATTTAAAGTTTTTAACTGTAAAGAAATTATTTCTTTCTAATGTAAATACATTCATGTTTCCATTGATACTGTTTTTTCCCAAATTTTTATTTTGGAATAATTTTAGAGGCAGTAAAATTGTAAAGATGGTGCCAAGAGTTCACCCAGCTTTCCCCAATGTTAATATCTTACATAACATGGTACTTTGGTCAAAACTAAGAAATTAGCATTGATACATTGTGGTATTCATTTTTTTTTCTCAGTGGTACTAGAGATTGAACCCAAGGGCATTCTACCTCCAAAATACACCCCCAGTCCTATTTTATTTCATTTTTCTTTTGAAGCAGAATTTTGCTAAGTTGCTGAGAGCCTTGCTAAGTTACTGACACTGACCTCAAACCTGCAATTCTCCTGTCTCAGCTTCCCAAGTACTGGGATTACAAACATGTGCCATCGCCACTGGGTGGTGTTACTTTCTAAATTATTTTTTGTCTTTAGTGAGGATACTATGTGTCTCTTGGCATATTTACAATGACACTCCATGGTGTTTTCCTCAAATCAAATTTTCTTTGGCTCTGATACCTCACTCACTCTTTGGCCTTTCCATCTGATAATGTACATACCTCCACAAAGCCCAGCTGAGCTGTTATATTTCAGGCACCATCTGCCAGCAAAACAGGACAGAGCTACCACAGAAGTAGGGGAAAGGTCAAGCTGATGACAGATGTCAATCAAACAGGACAGTCATAGCATCCTGGGGACTGGGGATTGAAGTAGCACAGTTGAAAGGCTCTGAGTAACATCTGGAAGTTCCAGAAGGTGACTAGGCAAAAGTTCATCACTGGATAAGATAACAAGGTCTCAGCTTCCAAACTGGAGGAGAACAAAATTGCAATAGCAAGCAGACAGGAAGGACCCTCCACCCCCGCCCGGAATAGAAACTCAGTAGGTGGATCTGTACCGGCAAACAAGAAAAAGGGTGGGAGAAGTAGCAGTGTGCTAGGAGTGGGAAGTGAGATACATGATCAGCACCCAGGCACTGTGGGATTCGAGCTGTGACAGTGTGCCTGAGTTCCACGCAGGGTCAGGTGTTAGCAAGAGCAGCTGAAGCTCAGTGTAGGATCTCAATGTTTGCATCGAGGTCCTGAGCCACAGAGCAACCACCTTCGTGTCTCCCTGGTGACCAGCTATGTGCTGAAGCCACCTAAAGAATTCTGACCTCATAGCTGGGTGCGGTGGCACATGCCTGTAATCCCAGTACTTAGGAGGCACAGCTTTGAGGCCAGCTTCAAAATAAAAAGGGCTGAGAGTATAGCTCAAAGGTAGAATGCCCCTGGGTCCAATCTCCCATACCAAAAATAAATAAATAAAAAAATAAAAATTCTGGTCTCAGCCAGGAGAAAGACTGGTTGGCTGTTGGTCAAGGAGTGGGGGTGTTGTGAGACCTCTTGTGAGACCCCTGGAGAAGGGCAGGTTGGGATGCCTTGGAATGAAATCACTCTGAGTGTAGATGAACCGCAGCAGAAAGCTAGGGTCACCCAGATAACCAGACTTACAGCTGTAAACACTGTATGATTCTGAGAGAAAGAAAAAGCCCCCATGTCCTGGCTTTGTGACCCTGCACTACTGTATACATGCTTCACGCTGGAAATTACCTCGGCCTCCCTGCCATCCATGAGAGAATTCACAGACTTAATTACTATAATTATTTTGTCTTCAAAGGTCTCTCAGCATGTGGAAAATATGTTGTACAAGAAAACTCTTTCACTTCCTACCCCTACAAGACAAGCCGTGGATCAACCAGGAGACACAGCACCTCTTTTGGATTCTAATTTCTGCAGCGAGACATTACCCGTCCCATGTTCCCAGGACACGGTTCCTCAAGGAATCGAACAAGACAGTGTGAGGAATTAAAAACCCTCAAGGAGCAAGAGAAGTCTTCACCAGTTTCCAAAGAGTCTAAGATGTTAGCAAGGGCGCATGAGAGTTTCTCCAGACCAGAGAGAGAACACAACGGAGAGACCACCCCCTAGAGCTTGTCCTACTGACTTCCTGCCAGGGCTGAAGTGACTCTAACTCCAAGGGGCTGGAGAAATGTCCTCAGAAGAAAAATGAAGGACAGAAATTCACAAACATCAGGGAAGCTGCAGTTGGATATTTCTGTGAGGATTTTTTGGGGGGAGGGAGGGGAGGGTCCTGGAAATTGAGCCCAGTGGTATTCTACTTGTGAGCTACACCCTAACCCCGTTTTTAAAAGTTTTTATTTTGAAACAGGGAGGGTCTCATTAAGTTGCTGAGGGCCTTGCTAAGTTTCTGAGCCTGGCCTCTAACCTGCCACCCTCCTGTCTCAGCTTCCCAAGTCCTAGGATTATAAGCATGTGCTACCACGCTGGCTTTACTGAATCTTTTCTAATGAACAAATTACAAAAGACATGATGGGAGGTCACTGCTGTGTCATCTGTCTGGTGCTCGCTGGCATTTTCTTTGGATCACACTCTTGGGGAAGCTAGTCCCATGGGAGAGCCCCACTTGGCCAAACTTGGTAATAAACTTTCTGAAGCCTGCCAACAGCCACATACTTTACAGGTACATGAAGTGTTGTAACTCTGGCTCACACCTTGATGGGAGCTTATCAAAGACCCTGAGCCAGAGGCCCTAGCTACAGTTACTCCTGGATTCCTGAGCCTCAGAGACTGAGATGATAAATGTGTGTTTTCTCTAGCCACTGGTTTTGGAATAATCTGTTGCACAGCAATAGAGAACTAAAACAAACAAAATAAGATACATTTAATAAACACAGGTAGCATGCTACCTACATCTCCTTTTTGACTTGAAAAGTAGGCTTTTGAAGCCATTTCCTCACCAGCCAAGTTAATTTAGCTTAGTGTTACTTTCTTTCCCTTTTACTATGAAGACAATGGGCTTTTTCCCTGACATTCAACTATATTATACCATCAAATATACTTGTGAATTGGTCCTTTTGTTGAGAGACAGAAGACAACAAATCTACTATGATTTCAAATTTTTGTTTTGTATGATGACAATAAGCTGATGAATAACATGTCAGGATTTTTACCTCTTAAAGCTGGAAGTAGTGGGACACACTTGTAATCCTAGTAGGTGGGAGGCTGAGACAGAAGGATCACAGGTTCAAGGACAGCCTCAGTAACTTAGCCAGACCCTCAGCAACTTAGTAAGACTCTGTTTCATAATGAAAAATAAAATAGGATTTGAGGTGTATCTCAGAGGTCCCTGACTTCAACCCAATACCAAAAAAATAAAAATAACTGGAAAACACCTCATTCTTTCTCTCTTACTCTTCTGATCCTCAGTAAACTAAAGAACTATTTTATCACATGATCTTTTTTTACTTGAAGTAATTCCCAGCATTCAGAAATTTCATAAAATGCCTGGTGTAAGTTAGTAGATACTATGGTGGAGGATAAAAAGAAAGGTTTAATATTTTTAATAGCAAAGGAATCCTGTGGTTCAATCCATTTGATGATTTTAAATTTCTTATTCTTTCCAAATTAGTCAATTGAGGTGGTAGCTGACTGATTTGAACAGATGTGTCTCAATGTTGCTCTGGGGAAAATATTCTGATATGCCATCCTGGCAGGCACTACCACCACCACCACCAAAAAACAAAACAAAAAAAACCACACACACACACACACACACACACACACACACACACACACACACAAAACAAACAAAAAAAAACCCTGTGCTTAATTTTAGACCTATGTATAAAAAAAGAACCAGAGCCAGGCATGGTGATGCACGCCTATAATCCCAGTGCTTAAGAGGCTGAGATAGGAGGATAGAAGGTTCCAGATCTGCCTCAGCAATTTAGCGAGGCCCTCAGCAACTTAGTGAGAACTTGTTTCAAAACAAAAAGGGCTGGGGTAAAAGGCCCCTGAGTTCAATCCCTAGTACCCCCCCCCCCCCACACACACACACACACACACACAAAACCTGAAGAGAATATAAGGGAGGCTCTCCACACCTCTCAGGACCCTTTATTGGAAGAAGAGGAGACTGAAATTCCTTCTCTATACCAACATTGCTTTCTTTCCAGGTAGCATACTCCTGGGTACTTTTAACATAAGTGACACTTCAATAATAGAGATGATTTTGGAGAGTGAAAATTTTGCTTTCATTCTCATATAGAAAAAAGTTTTTAACTTTTCCTCAAGTGCTGCTTTAGTCTTGCACTGACTCTGTACTCTGTATGAGGATAAAAGACAAATAACAATGGCTACCAAAAAACCTTCTCTTTCGTTTAAGAACCAGCTACAATAAAACTGATAAACAGGGCGTTATGACATGAAGCATTTTGTTTAGACTGATTGAGTGAATGTTCACAGGATGGAATAATATGCCACTGTTTCCTCTGTGGAAGTATTATAGCTACTAAAAAGAAAAATAGAATTTGAATATCCTTATATTGCATCCCTAGGACATAAAAGACACAGGCAATTATCATAAATGGCTGTTAACTTCACCAAAAGAGAAACAAACAGATATTATGAGCCTTCATTTGGAAGTCCATGAAACCCCATGTGAAGTAGTCTTACCAAACAACATTTTTTTTAACCTGAATGTAATTAAACTTCCAGATCCAAAAAAATAATTTGCAGGAAACACAGGAGACAGAGGAATATGCATTACACAGTTATTAAAATAGCAAACATCAAGTTAAAATGACCTGATTTGTTTCAACAAATAAATTGCAAAGAAAATAGAGGAAAAGAAAGGGAAAAACCTATAGCTTAAAAGATTCTTGGCCAGGCACAGTTCATGCCTCTAGTCCCAGCTACTTAAGAGGTTGAGGCAAGAGGGTCACTTGAACCCAGGCATTTGAAGCCAGCCTGGGCAACACAGGGAGACCCCGATTTCAAAAACAAACAGAAATAAAAGATTCAAATCATTCAGACATAAAAGTTTGGAAAACAGTGGTTTTGATTCCACAACAGTGTGAATATAACTGTATGCTTAAAAATGATTGCAATTGCAAATTTTGTGTAATATATATTTTACCACCATAAAAAAAAAATCTTAATTTAAACCACCTAATGCAATTACAGAATCTATTTGGGTCCTTATTCAAACATAATGTAAAAAATGAAGCGGGAAAACTTAAACAACCGGAGATAGCCATTGATAGCAAAGAATTATTGTTTTTTTAAAGATGTGATAGTGCTGTGGGCTTTTTAAAAACTCTTATATTTTAGAACTGTGTACTGAAATATGTACAGATAGAATGATATATGTCATGCCGGGGATTTGATTTGATCCTGCCTATGACTTAATAAATTAGCCTGTTATTATTTTATGGAGAGTGTCAGAGTACATGAGACTTCCAGGTTAGAGACAAAGGACTTGATCTCTCGTGACATAGTAAGCAGTGCAAACACCAGCATTTGTGTGTTGGTCCCTTGCCCTCAAGTGCCACAGAAGCAACACAGATCTGAGCTGGCCTCAGAGGGCGTCTGCATGTATAGTGGGTTTGTTTCATAGCTGAGGAGCACTGAACTTAGGGAACCCACCAATTTTATAGCAAGCAGTAAGAATTTTTGTCCTGGGGTGGGTATGGGTATGGAAGGGTGAGGAGAACATATTGCCTCATCTCTTAAGGTTACCAACTGCATATCCAACCCCAAGAAATTGCCATGGTAAAAGAACAGCCAGGGCCTTGCAGTCTTAGTCCATCCAGCAAGATGTGTAGTTCTATCTCCAAGATATACCCCCAGCCCTTTTTCCATTTTTTATTTTGAAACAGGGTCTAAGTTGCTGAGGTTCTCACTAAGTTGCTGAAGCTGGCCTTGAACCTGCAATCCTCCTGTCTCAGTCTCCTGAGTGCTAAGATTACAGGTGTGTTCAATCATGTCCAGCTTGAGCACTGTTATTTCATTATAGACATAAGAAAGATCTGTTTTATAGAGAGCTCAGTCAATCCACCATACTTACCCTGCTTCTTCTTTGTAAGATGAATCCGTCTTTACGTAAGTCAACACAAGGTCCAAGGTCTTTGACGTGTCTAATAATAATCACAAGATATCTTTGTATAGCCAGGCTTGTAATCCCAGTACTTGGAGGCTGAGACCGGAGGATTGCAGGTTCTTGGCCAGCCTCAGCTACTTAGTGAGGCCCTCTGCAACTAAGTGAGACCCTGTTTCAAAATAAAGGATAAAAAATAGGGCTGGGGGGAGAGCCTGGAGGTAGAATGCCCCGGGTACCAAAAAAAATTAAGAAGGTATCAGTTCTTTAGTGTTGCTGCCCAACAATTCATTACTCAATAGATAATTACTAAGAATTTATGTAGCCAGGTGTGGTGGCGCACATCTGTAATCCCAGTACTTGGGAGGCTGAGACAGGAGAATCGCAGGCTTGAGGCCAACTTCAGCAATTTAGCAAGAACTTCAGTAACTTAATGAGAACTTGTTTCAAAACAAAAAATAAAATAGGGTTGGGGGTGTAGCTCAGAGGTAGAACCTGGATTCAATCCCCAGACACACACACACACACACACACACACAATTTATGTGCCAGGTTCTATCCTGCAGGCTATAGATGAAAGGTAAACAATGCAGATCCAGATTTTATGGCCCAGCAGGCTCATTAATTAGAGCATTTATGTATGTATGTATTTATTTATTTATTTATTTATTCTCGTAAGCAGAAAATTTCTTCTATGTGTGTATCTGTATGTCCATGTATGTTTAAGTAGGCCACCTTTTAGGAAAAAAAAGATATGTTTGTTTTGTTTTGCGGTACTAGGGATTGAACTCAGGGGCATTCTACCTCCGAGCTATACCCCCAGCCCTATTTTTTTTTTATTCTTTATTTTGAAACAGGGTCTCACTAAGTTGCGAGTGCCTCACTAGGTAGCTGAGGCCGGCCGCGAACCTGGATCCTCCAGTCTCAGCCTCCCAAATGCTGGGATTACAAGCGTGCGCCACCACACCCGGCTGGAAAAAAAGATATGTATTAGATGAAGCTCTAATCATTTATCAGTCCAGTTCCTGTCAATCCACTCTCAACATTCTTTTTTTTTTTTTTGCATGTGTGTGGTTCTGGGACATTGAACCCAGGGGCATTCTACCTCTGAACTATACCCCCAGCCCTATTTTATTTTTATTTTGAAACAGGGTCTGGCTAGGTTGATGATGGTCTCACTAACTGCTAAGGCTATCCTTGAACCTGTGATTCTCCTGTCTCAGCCTCCCAAGTACTGGGATTATAGGTGTGCATCACCACACCTGGCTTCTACATTCTTATTTCTTTGATAAATAATAAAATATATTCAGCAATCTCTGGCACTTTCTGTGTTCCTTTGGGGGAATAGCTAGGTTTCCATACCCCTGCACACACACCCCATAGTTGCAGTCCTTTATAGAGAAATAGTTCATTTCACTTGAAAAAGGGTAAGAAAGTTCCAGAAAAAGTAATAAACCAACTGTTACAAGAACATAAAAACTCTTGTGTGTGTGTGTGTGTGTGTGTGTGTGTGTGTGTGTGTATGTTTTACTGGGGATTGAACTCAGTGGCATTCTACCTCTGAGCTACACTCCCAGCTGTATTTTTTATTTTTATTTTGAAACAGGGTCTCATTAGGTTGATGAGAGTCTCACTACTTTTTGGGGCTGTTCTAGAACATAGGATCCTTCTGCCTCAGCCTCCCAAATACTGTGATTACAGGTATGTGCTACTGTGCCAGGCTAAAACCCTGCTTCTTTACATTTTCCTATCTTCTTCCTAAGAACGTGCCTTGGGAAACACACACACACACACACACACACACACACACACACACACACACACAGTGAGAGAGAGACAGACAGACAGACAGACATCGAGGAACCCTATCTCCTTTCTGAGATCAGCATCCACTGCGGATGCTCCTGCATTGGAGGCCTGGATCCTATACCATGAGGGCTCCTTCCATCCCACTGTCCCCACAGAGCCTGGTGTGTGACACTGGGGGCTGGGTGCCTTGAGGAGTCCGTACATTTGTGTCAGAGAAGAGAGGCCTCCAAGCAAAGCAAAATGTGTATGTTCTGCTTAAAGCAAAAGCTACCTGGGAAAATTCTCTCCTCTACCCCAAACCCATCTGTAGCCTGATTAGAAGTATCCAGGAGAGAGCTGCCATGAAGAGAGACCCAAGAGGAGAGAAAGCAAAGACAATGTGACCCTAACTCACTGTTCAGCTTCTACCACCTGTGCCAACAACAGAGCCCAGGATATCATGTTACCTAGCATTCAAAGACTTCTTTTAGTTTGGGATTACACATCTGTAACCCCAGTACTTGGGAGGATGAGAAAGGGGGATCACAGGTTTGAGGCCAGTCTCAGCAACTTAGCAAGACCTTCAGCAACTTAGTAGTCTTTGCACTCTAGGAATTATAATATAGCAATGAGTAGACTTTCTCTTGGATCTGCACCCATCCTGCTTCTTCCAATTGGCTTACTTTGGTTTCCAAATTCTGTTTTAAGCATTCCTAAGTTTTCATTTCATACTGTCATAAAGCTATTTAATAAACTTAACTCGACACATTGCACAATCTCTAAAAGGCAGAGTTTAGTCTTATGCTATAAACCAGCTTTGACTGTGCACCCATGCTTTGGACCATAGACTAGAAGTCACTCAACTGCTCTCTGAACCCTACAAAATGTGGGAGCTGTAGAAATGTCTGTCCTGTATGGGCCAGGCTGATGATTTGCTGAACAGTTGATCTACTCTTTGACATTTGTGTGAACAACCCAAAGAGTTCTGTGCAGGAAGCACAGTATTTGCTGGAGTTAGTTCAAATGCAGAGCAGTGTTTTGCTCTGATAATGGAACTCCCTGCAGTTTTCTTCCACCTGCAAAACAGAGATTATAAGTGCTTACAGAAAGCACTGGTACAATTAGATAAATAATTGCTGAGAACAGCTCTCTGATATTTTCAAGACTTTAATTGCCATCTCCTACTACAGCAACACTTTCATTTGAGAAGGAAAGACTTTAGGTACAGGTCTAAATACCAGAAAGAACCTTATATTTATATAAATAGAAGTAGTTTCCTTCAAAACAGCAGAAACGATGATTATTCATGGTGATTTTTTCATGTAAATGAGGTAATGATCAAGAAGTTGACTGTGGCCAGAGAGGAGACTGAGTAACCGTCATGTCAACAGCTGGTTCTGAAAACCTTACCACTCAGGCTCTTCCAAATGACCAAGTCTGTGTGCTTTGTCTAACACCACTGGTGTGTCACTAAAACAACTCATTCAATTGAGCGAGCAAGCAAATATATAAAGTTCCCAGCCCAGGAAACAGAATAAGTCAGGCAACATCTGGCTGTATAGTTTGTACAGACATGAAAGGGCTATCAGTACCTCCAAAGGACAATTTTAAACGGGACAAAAGGTAACATTTTTAGTCTTCGGGAGCATATGAAAATAAATCTATATTCCAGGCCTGATGTCTATTCTCATATCATAAGCATAAAAAATATCATTATTGCCAGGCATGGTGGTACACACCTCTAATCCCAATACTTAAGAGGCTGAGACAGGAGAGTCGCAGGTTCTTGGCCAGCCTCAACAACTTAGTGAGACCTTCAGTAACTTAGTGAGACCCTATTTCAAAAAAAAAAAAAAAAACAAAACACAGAAAAAGGGCTAAGGGTATAGCTTGGAGGTAGAATGCCCCTGTGTTCAATCCCCAGCCCCCCCCCAAAAAAGCCATTATTTACTAGGCTTTGTCTATACCCACCAACTTTTTAGGCAAATGACATCCACAGTAAGCATTGTAAGCACTGCTTCCTTTACAGAGAATGTGTGTGTGTGTGTGTGTGTGTGTGTGTGTGTGTGTGTGTGTGTGTGTGTTTTGCTGGGGGGTTGATCCCAGGGCATCATGAATGTTAGGCAAGTGCTTCTATCCCTAAGCTGCACTGCCAGTCCTGAGAACTTTCTAAAGTCTAATTGGATTACTTCTTCTTCAGAAATATTAGTTTTGAGAACTAAAATATTTGTCATAAATAAAAATTTTATTTAAAATTGGAATAGTTCAGGTGTGGTGGTACATGCCTATAATCCTAGTACTTGGGAGGCTAAAATAGGAGGATCGCAGGTTCAAGGCAATTGTCCCTGGTTCAATTTCCAGAACCAAAAATAAACATATATAGTTCATGTCTCGTTGTCTCGTTCTCCCTCTCTCTTAGATTTTACTGCAAATAATCCTTTTTTTTTTTTTTTTTTGCGGTACTAGGGACTGAACCCAGGGGCATTCTACCTCCAGCTACACCCTCAGCCTCATTTTTTATTCTTTATTTTGAAACAGAGTCTTGTTAAGTTGCAGAAGACGTCATTAAATAGCTAAGGCTGGTCGAGAACCTGTGATCCTCCTGTCTTGGCCTTCCAAGTACTGGGATTACAAGCATATGCCACCACGCCCAGCTGCAAATAATCCTTTTGAATATCTTTACAGACCATTAATTTTATTTGTCTGTCATTCCTTACAGAACCAAACACAGTTCTGCATGAGAAGGTTTTCAGTAAAAGAATGAATAATTGACTGTCCCATTCTGCTCCCCTGTGCTTGCCAAAGAAGTACTATGTCAAGGGCTTACCAGAAACCATCAAGAAACCACAATGCTGCTTGCTATGTCTCTGGGAAAGCCCCTTCTTAAAAGAAGCAGTGTTTCACAAGCCCTTTGGCAGTGCCTCACAAATAAAAGAGGCTTCAATTTTGAAATCGAAGATCTAGGTTTGAATTCCAACTGAATCATTTTATATTTCTGATTTTACTTCCTTAAACTTCCATTTTTTAATCTGTGGAATGAGGACATTGGCTTACAACCTATAAAATCCCTAGTAGTTAATGTGTGTGTGTGTGTGTGTGTGTGTGTGTGTGTGTGATTAGAGATTGAACCCAGGGGCATTCTACCTCTGAGCTTCACCCTAAGCCCTATTTTATTTTTTATTTTTAAACAGGATTTCGCTGAGTTGCTGAGACTTGGCCTTGAACCTGCAATCCTCCTGTCTCAGTCTCCCAAGTACTGAAATTACAAGCTTGTACCAACAGTCCAGGGTCTAACTATTATAATAGTCTGTGAAATATTTATCTATCTAAACGTACACATATGTGTGTGTCTACATCAATTATTATTATTTCTTTTAAATTTTAGTGAAGAGAGAAGGCAGCAACTATGCCTGCAAGTGTACTTTGACAAAACCTGGTTTGGTTTGCTTATTTGCTAAGCAGTGAAAATCTTACAGGAAATCCAGCTGATGCTTTTTATGCCCAAACACACTTTCTGTGGCTAAGTTGGGAAAATTAGCAGCAGGAAACCCAACAAGGAATAGAAAAAAATAGCAAAAACACTCCCTATGTGTTCAGCTTCTATTACTTCTCAGTTGCATTTTCAGGTAATTGTCCCAATTCTGTCTGAAGTTTCCTGGCTTTACACTTTGTCTTGTCATTTCGGAAACACTCCCCCATTTTCAAGGTTACAAGTAGAGAATAGCTCTCTCGCACGCTTGTGAACAATGAATTCTGTAAGAGAACTTAGCAGCTGAAACAAAAGAAATCCTAGTACCAGAGCCGACTGAGACGGGAAAATGAGTAGCAGCTCCAGTGCTGTGTGGAATGAGAGTAAACTATCACCATCACTAGCTGCTTCCCATCAAGCTCAAGGACAGCTTAAGCCCCACACCAGTCCTTGAGAGCTTTTGGAAATGAGAAGGTTCCAGTCAGGCGTTGTGTGTGGCACATGCCTGTAATCCCAATACTTAGGAGGCTGAGACAGGAGGAGGATCCCAGGTTCAAGGCCAGCCTCAGCAATTTATCAAGACCCTCAGCAACTTAGTGAGACCCTGTTTCAAAATAAAAAATGAAAAGGCCTGGGGTTTTAGCTTGGAGGTAGAGTGTTCCTGGCATTTAGGAAGGAAGGGAGGGAGGAAGGGAGGGAGGGAGGAAGGAAGGAAGGAAGGAAGGAAGGAAGGAAGGAAGGAAGGAAGGAAGGAAGGGAAAGGGGAAGGGGAAGGGAAGAAGTTTCCAACATGATCTGGGTTGTGCTGAGGTGCCCCCTCATCCTGCCTGGAAGGAGGCAGGTTAAGTGTGGTGGAGGAGACCAGAAAGAGCCAAGCTTGGGAAAGCCTGCTCTTAGGAAGCCTGACCACTCAATCGCATGGAGGCTTTGGAAGTCATCACTCCCGAGTAACCCATGAGGGCAGGTTTATCCATTCCTGACATAGGTGTCATGACCCTTGTTCTCACTCATTTCTCTAGCTGGGGACACTTTGTCCCTATGCTAGTTTACTACAGCACCAGGTCTTTCATTGCTAGGGTTCAGGCCACGCCTGCTGACACAGCTGTTGCTGCTGCAGCCACTAGATGAGATGTGTGCTGACCACCTGGGCTGCCTGCTCCTGCAATCAGTGGGCAGTGGCTGCTGCTAGCATCTTCGCAGGTAAAGGAGTCTTCTTGTCCACAGAGTCAGTGGCTGTCGCTCCTGCTGTTCCTCATACGTGTGTGTGTGTGTGTGTGTGTGTGTGTGTGTGTGTTTGGTACTGAGGAGTGTACCCAGGGACATTTTACCTCCAAGCTACACACCTAGCCCTTTTGATTTTTTATTATGAGTTTCTTTGTGTGTGTGTGGGGGGGGGGGGTACTGGGGATTGAACTCAGTGGCATTCTACCTCCCAGCTATACCCCCAGCCCTATTTTTTATCCTTTATTTTGAAACAGGGCCTCACTAAGCAGCTGAGGCTGGCCACGAACAGGATACTCCAGTCTCAGCCTCCCAATTTCTGGGATTACAAGCGTACGTCACCACACCCAGCTTATTATGAGTTTCTGAGACAGGCTTCAAACTTGCGTTCCTCCTGTCTCAGCCTCCCAAGTGCTGGGATTACAGGAGTGCACCACCACACCCGGCATATTTTGTCTCTTAAATTTAAGAGGGGCATTCTACCTCTGAGCTATACCCAGCCCTATTTTATTCATTATTTTGAAACAGGATCTAAGTTGTGGAGGGAGGGCCTCATTAAGTAGCTGAGGCTGGCTGTGAACCTGAGATCCTCTTGTTCTCAGCATCCCAAATACTGGGATTACAAGCATGTGCCACCACACCCACCTTAAATTTAAATTTTATGATTTAGGAATAAAAGCATATAGCTACATAGCTCAAGAAGAAACAGTGAACCAGGCATGGTGTTGCACACCTGTAATCCCAGTACTTGGGAGGCTGAGATAGGAGGATCAGAGGTTCAAGGCCAGCCTCAGCAATTTAGCAAGAGTTAGCAACCTAGTGAGACCTTTTTTTTTTTAATATACTTTTATTGGTACATTATAGTCTCATTATAGTCTCATTATGATTTACATTATAATGTAAATCATGTTGATGATGACATACATGCAGACAGAACTTGGTGGGCTTTCCCCTGGCTCCCTCCCCATCACCCCCCCCTTCCCCATACAACTACTGAGATTGACATTGGTATTCTCACATATGTACACAAAGCCAATGGTAGTAATTCCTTCATTGATCCTCAGTCTTCCCCCTTCCCTTCCCCTAGCCCACCTCCCTGGCTCCAGTGAAGTTTCTCCTCCATTATTTGGAGTCTCTCTGGTATCCCAATTACTCTCTAGCTTCCTCATATTAAAGAAAAACATTCACTTTCCGTGACTGGCTAATCTCACTTAACATAATGTTCTCCCTCTTTTTTTTTTTTTTTTTTTTTTTTTGATGGTACTGTAGATTGAATTCAGGGGCATACTACCTACCTCTAAGCTACACCCTCAACCTGATATTATTTTTTATTTTGAAACAGGGTCTCACTAAGTTGCAGAGGACCTCACTAAGTAGCTGAGGCTGGCCAAGAACCCAGATCCTCCTGTCCCAGCCTCCCAAGTACTGGGATTACAAGCATGCGCCACCACATCCAGCGCTATCCTCCTGTCTCAGCCTCCCAAGAATTGGTATTACAAGCTTGTGCCACCATGCCTGGCTGCATTTTATTCTTCTTTATTGCTAAGTAGAATTCTATTTGTAGATATCCCATAATTTCGTAATCCATTCATTTGTTGATGGACACCTAGGTTGGTTCCATAATTTGGCTATTGTGAATTGTGCTACTAAAAACATTGATATGCATATATTACTGGAATTCTCTGATTCCAAACCCTTTGGAAAGATAGCTGGATCATATGGTGGATCCATTCCCAGTTTTCTGAGGAATCTCCATAGTGGTTGAACTAATTTGCAATCCCACCAACAGTGTAGAAGAGTTCATATTTCCCCACATCCTTGCCAGCATTTATTGTTTTTTGACTTTTTGATGATTGCCCTTCTGACTGGGGTTAGATGGAATCTCAGTGTATTTTTGATTTGCATCTCCCTGATTGCTAATGGTGTTGAACATTTTTTAAAGTATTTATTGGCCATTTGTAGCTCTTCTTTTGTGAAGTGTCTGTTTAGTTCAATTGCCTATTTCTTGATTTGGGTTTTTTTTTTTTAAGTGTAAAATCTTTTAAGTTCTTTGTATATTTTGTGTATTGTAGATATTAGTCCTCTATCAGAGGGATAACAGGCAAAGATCTTCTCCCATTCTGTAGGCTTTCTCTTTCGACTCTTTTTTTTTTTTTTTTTCAGTACTGGGGATTGAACTCAGGGGCATTCTACCTCTGAGCTATACCCCCAGCCCTATTTTTTATTCTTTATTTTGAAACCGAGTCTCACTAAGTTGTGGAGTGCCTCACTAGGTAGCTGAGGCTGGTCGCAAACCTGGATCCTCTGGTCTCAGCCTCCCGAATGCTGGGATTACAAGCGTGTGCCACCACGCCCGGCTCTCTTTAGACTCTTGATGGTTTCCTTTGATGAGCAGAAACTTTTTAGCTTAATCCCATCCCATTTATTAATTCTCATTTTAATTTCCTGAGCTATCAGGGTCTTGTTGAGGAAGTTTCTACCTGTGTCTGTATGTTGGAGTATTGGCCCTATGCTCCCCTCTCGTAGCTTCAAAGTCTCTGGTCTGATTTCCAGGTCTTTGATCCATCTCAAGTTGACTCCTATGCAAGATGAGAGGTAAGGATGTAGTGCCATTTTTCTACAACTGGATAACCGGTTTTCTCAATACCATTTGTTGAAAAGGCTGTCTCTTCTCCAATGTATGTGTTTGGTAACTTTGTCAAAAATCAATTGGCCTTGTAATCCCAGCATTTGGGAGGCTGAGACCAGAGGGTCCGGGTTCAAGGCCAGCCTTAGCTACCTAGTGAGACACTCTGCAACTTAGTGAGACCCTGTTTCAAAATAAAGAATAAAAAATAGAGCTGGGGGTATAGCTCGGAGGTAGAATGCCCCTGCATTCAATCCCCAGTACCCCCCCCCCACACACACACACAAATCAATTGGTACCAGGCGTGGTGCCGTGCGCTGGTAATACCAGTACTTGGGAGGCTGAGATTGAACTCAGGGACATTCTACCTCTGACCTATACGCCCAGCCCTATTTTTTATTCTTTATTTTGAAACCGGGTCTCACTAAATTGCGGATGGCCTCACTGTGTAGCTGAGGCTGGTCGAGAACCCGGATCCTCTAGCCTCAGTCTCCCAAATGCTGGGATTACAAGCATGCATCACCATGCCCGGCTTATTCTTTATTTTTGAAACAGGTCTCACTAAGTTGTGGAGAGCCTCTCTAAGTAGCTGAGGCTGGCTGCGAACCCAGATCCTCCAATCTCATATATAAAATGAATCCAGAGTAAGTATATTTTAAAATTCATCAATTCTCCAGAGAAAGGATCCAGATTGGAGAACCTTTTCTTTGGCAAAGCATGGTGATAATTTACAAAAACGTGCCCAAAGGAATCTAATATAAAGAGTTCAATTTTTCTATTCTATAAATAAAGGGAAATTCTGAGTTTCAGAAGAAGCTCTAGGGAGAGAAGGAGATACAGAGGGTGGGAAACGTTCTAGAGAGAGTGAAGGGAAGAGTGCAGCAGCCAGGGGCAGGGGACAGGCCTGCAGAGGCCTGCAAAGATGGCCAGGGAATCCTCCATGGCAATCCTCACCTGTTGGGAGGCACTCCCACAATGGGAGAGGGTGGAAGAGGAAGCTGAGAAGAGAGGAAACAGTCAGCTGGGCATGATGGTGCACACCTGTAATCCCTGGACTTGAGAGACTGAGTCAAGAGTATTGAATGTTGGAGGGTAGCCTCAGCCACTTAGGGAGACCCTCAGCAACTTAGGGAGACCCTATTTTGAACTAAAAAATAGAAAGAGCTGGGGGTATAGTTGGAGGTAGAATCCCCAGTACCAAACATAAATAAATAAATAACAGAACACTCGGGTCAGTTGTCTGTTCCACCAGAGATAGAGAATGGACAGTAAAGGAAACTGAGAAGAAAGGATTAGAGAGGTAGGAAGAAGAGCAGAAGGCTGTAAGGTATCCTAAGAAGAGGCAAAAGACACTTTAGGTGCTTGCATTTAAGTACCATCTATGCCGTGGTGACTCTGTAGAAATTGTTCCCTTCCCTTCTTAGGTTCTATAATAGGGTCCTGAGAATTAAACTGATAAAAGACAGATTAACAGAGCCGGGCGTGGTGGCGCACGCTTGTAATCCCAGCATTCGGGAGGCTGAAACCGGAGGATCCGGGTTCGCGGCCAGCCTCAGCTACCTAGTGAGGCACTCGCAACTTAGTGAGACCCGGTTTCAAAATAAAGAATAAAAAATAGGGGTTGGGGGTATAGCTCGGCAGTAGAATGCCCCTGAGTTCAATCCCCAGTACCGCAAAAAAAAAAAAAAAAAAAAAGACAGATTAACAGAAACAAAGCATAAAACTTATGTTAATATGCCTTCATAGGGACTTCACAGAAAAAAAGTGAAAACTCTCCCAGGTTCAATCTCTAGGACACCTCCCCCTCACTCCCCTGAAAAAAGCGAAAAACCAAGGAAGTACACACTTGGAGGATTATATACCATCCTAACAAAGAGTGACAAATTGCAGAGAAGTGACTAGATAAAGAAAAAGGGGGTTGGATTTCTAAGGGTGGGCAAATTGTGAGAGGGTAAAGGTATGGGGGTGTTTCGAGGTGACCCACAGAGACGCACCAGACTCCATTGTGCCAAAGACGTCGCTTTATTTATTGGCCTCTCTTTCCCTCATTCAGAATCCCATTGACTCTGCACCTTCAGAATCTATCCAAAATCCAAGCACTTCCTACCATCTCTACAGCAACTTTCATTATGTCTCACTTGTTTGCTGCAATCACCTACTAATTGACCTCCTTCTATCTCACAAAGCCTTCCTACGGTCAATTCCCAACACAACAAATCAGAATCCTTTCAAGATATAAACTATACTGGTTTGACACACCCTTTGATAGCTTCCATTTTACTCAGTGTGAAAACTAAAGACATTACAATAGTGTACAAAACCCTGGGTAATCTAGCCCCATTTCCTTTCTGACCTTAACCCCTATTTCCCTCCCTCTTCTGAATCTACTTAGCCACAGATCTCCTTATTATTCCTCAAACATATCCTGACTCTCCCACCTCTAACTATTGTCTATTCTCATATTCTCCTTGTTTCATAAGGACAGGAACATTTGCCTCTTGAGCACTAGTATACACCCCAGTGCCTAGAACAAGGACTAGCACATGGTACTCCCTCAATAAACATCTATTTTTTGTTTTGTTTTGTTTTTTTGGCTCGTGTGTGTGTGTGTGTGTGTGTGTGTGTGTGTGTGTGTGTGTGTGTATTGTACTGGGGATTGAACCCAGGGCCATTCTACCTCTGAGCTACACCCTCAGCCCTATTTTATGTTTTAGTTTGAACCAAGATCTAAGTTGAGGAGGGCCTCACTAACTTGTCGAGGCTGGCTTTGAACCTGCAATCCTCCTATCTCAGTCTCCCAAGTGCTGGGATTAAATGCAATTCTCTTCTTTTTCTTTTTCTTTTTTTCTTTTTTGCGGTACTAGGGATTGAACTTAGAGGCGTTCTACCTCCGAGCTATACTCCCAGCCCTATTTTTTATCCTTTATTTTGAAACCGGGTCTCACTAAGTTGTGGAGTGCCTCACTAGGTAGCTGAGGCTGGCCACAAACCCGGATCCTCCTGTCTCAGCCTCCCAAAAGCTGGGATTACAAGCATGCACCACCACGCCTGGCTCTTCTTTTTCTTAAAAAAAAAAAAAAGGAAATAGACTTACCTCAGTAAAATCTCTCTCCTGTAAGTAATAGTTTTACTTTTGCAAAAGAAAGAGATGCAGTGCTCTTCATTTGGGAGAGAAATAAAAGTCAAATAAGTGGCTAAGAGAAACTCCTCACTACAACCATAAAAGATACAGGCAGAGTTGGGCATGGGGAGGATCCAGGTTCCAGGCCAGCCTCAGCTGCTTAGTGAGGCTCTCCGCAACTTAGTGAGATCCTGTTTCAAAATAAAGAATAAAAAAATAGGGCTGGGACTGTAGCTAGGAGGTAGAATGCCCCCAGGTTCCATCCCCAGTACCACTAAATAAATAAATAAATAAATAAATAAATAAATAAATAAATAAATAAATAAATAAATAAAAGATACAGGCAGGGTGCTCAGAAGAAGGATTGAGTTCTTTGTTTGCTTTTATTTTTTGTGGTACTGGGATTGAACCCAGGGCCATTCTACCTCTGAGTTACACCCCCAGCCCTATTTTAATCTTAAAATAGGATCTCCCTAGGTTGATGAGTCTCACTACTTGCTGAGGCTGTCCTTGAACCTGGGATCCTCTGGTCTCAGCCTCCCAAGTACTTGGGTTACACGCTCAGCTTAGTTATTTTTATATAAGTATTAAATGGAAGGGGGAACCTACAAATCTGACACTTAGGTTATATGGGACATTAGCCATCATTCATGGGCTATTCGAAATCGGGAGTTATAGAAGTGTTTTAAACAAGGGAGTAGAAGATGATCTGGGATGTAGAGAAGGTGGACTTGGGGAGAATAATTAGGAAACTGTTAAGCAAATTGTTCACCTACTTAATGATAAAGACCTGACGGGGGGGGGGGGGGGGGAGAATGGCAATCCAAATGATGAGACAGGGAAGAATTCCAAACATCTCAGTTATAGAATCAGTAAGATCAGTGGATGATTTACAAAAAGGTGTGGTTGGGATACCTCTAGGTTTTCTACCATGAGTAATTAAGTGAATAATGATACAGTTATCAGCATACATACACACACAGACAGACAGACATACAGGAGGTTTTTCTGGGGAAATGGTGATTTCTACTTGGATATCCACAGGAGATGTTCAGAAGGAAGCTGAAAATAAGCATTCATGCAATTATTTTGGAATTAAGCTATAAGCATGAATGAGTCATTGGAAAGTATAAAGAGAGAGAGAGAAAAAAGGAAGAAGCTGAGTATGGAAGCATGGTGGCCATTTGAGAGCTCGGTAGATGGAAAAAAGCCAAAAAGAAATCAGAAAGAAGAAACTGCGCTGGCGTCGTGGTGCACGTTTGTAATCCCAATATTTGGGAGGCTGAGACGGGAGGATCTGGGTTCAAGGCCAGCCTCAGCTACTTAGTGAGGCCCTCTGCAACTTAGTGAGACTCTGTTTCAAAAATAACAAATAAAATAGGGCTCAGGGATGTAGCTCGGAGGGTGGAAGGCCCCTGGGTTCAATCCCAAGTATGGGGGGGGGGGGGAAGAAACTGCTATAGGTTGAGAGGTTGAGTATCCCTTATCCCAAATGCTAGGGATCAAAAGTGTTTCACATTGGATTTTTTGGAATATTATCATATACATAAAAAGGTATATTGGTTTCATAAACACCTGGTACACATAGCCTGAAATTAATTTTATGTACAACAGTTTTAGTGCACCTACTTTTGTGTGTGTGTGTGTGTGTGCGGTACTGGGGATTGAACTCAGGGGCATTCTACCTCCGAGCTATACCCCCAGCCCTATTTTTTTATTCTTTATTTTGAAACAGCATCTCACTAAGTTGCGGAGGGCCTCACTAGGTAGCTGAGGCTGGCCGAGAACCCGGATCCTCTGGTCTCAGCCTCCCAAATGCCTGGATTACAAGTGTGCGCCACCACGCCCGGCTGCACCTACATTTTGACTGCAATCCATCACATGAGGTCAGTTACAGGATTTTCCATTTGTGGCATGATGTCAGAAGTTAAAAAGTTTCAGACTTGGGAGCATTTTGGATTTTCAAATTAAGGCTGTTTAACCTGTACATCAAAGGCTGTCTTGGCACATAGAGCTCAGTGTGCCTGCCCTGCAGAGCTTAAGAGTGGGGGTGAGGGAAGGCAGTGAGACCAAGGGCAAAGGCCCCAGGCTCCCTTCTCCTTCCGCTTAGCAGAGATCTGGTTAAAACAAATAAGGGCAATTCTAAAAGCAAATGACAATGGAGGATGTTTCATAAGAGGAGATGGGTTTAGACTGGGGAGGAGGTTCCTGCCAGGCCAATAGCTTCTGTTCCTCTACTCTCCCATGCTCAAATTTCCATCATCTACACTTTCCTTTCACAAATGTTCACCTAATCCCATGATACATACACTACTAGTTCATTTTTCTTCTAAATTCTCTCTTTAAATGCCTTTTTAAAAATAAGAAACTGATTATTACCATAACTGAAATATGAATATCACTCTTCATAGATATTAGACTGTTATCTGCTGAAGGCTTTGAGTAGACGGTCATTCTCTGTTAGAAAAAACGAGAGGGGTTAAAGGCATAGTGTGTTATAAACACCAAAGATGGAGAATAATGGTCAATATCATCAAATACTTTAGAAAACACTAGCTGACACCAGATGTGGTGGCGCACACCTGTAATCCCAGTACTTGGGAGGTTGAGACAGGAGGATCACAGGTTCGTGGCCAGCATCAGTAATTTAATGAGGCCCTCTCCAACTTAGTGAGACCCTGTCTCAAAATAAAAATAAAATAGGACTAGGGGGTGTAGCTCAGAGGCAAAATGCCCCTGACTTCAATTCCCAGCACCAAAGGGGGAAAAAAAAGAAGAGAGAGAAAGAGAAAGAAAGAAAAAGAAAAGATGCTAGCTGAAAAGAAAGTAATGAGCCAGGCATAGTGACGCCTGCTTATAATCTCAGTACTTGGGAGACTGAGACAGGAGGATTACAGGTTTGTGGAGAGCCTCAAGAATTTAGCGAGGCCCTCATAGACCCTGTTTTTGAAAATTAAAACAAACGACAATAAAAAAAAAGAGACCATGTTTCAAATTTTAAAAATAAAATAGGGCTGGAGGTGTAGCTCAGAGGTAGAATGCCCCTAGATTCAACTCTCAGTACCATGCACACACACAAAGAAAGTATTGGATTTGACAAATGAATGGATGATTGAGGTAGAAATAAATTATAGTCTAAGGAGTGAATGCCAGTGAGAACATGGAAACAGTAAAGTAAAACTATTCTGAAGAAGTTAGAGCTGTAGCTTGAAAGGAAGACATGGTTCACATTTCATTACCAACCATAAATCCTAGGCTAACATTTTGTATCTAGTAGACACTCAATATCTATTTAACTTGTTTTCTATAATTTTTAGTTATAGATCAGCTGTCCTATGAAAATAGGTGCTCTCCAAATAAAACAACACAAGGCAGATTCATCATCATTTTAGGTATAGAGAAGAACTGAAGGGGGGAAAAGGCATTTCATTTTCTTTATTATGTTTTGGATTAATCGGTAGGAATAATTACTTCTGTTTCACCTCCTTTATGACTACATACAGCCAATTATAGATCATAGAGGGGGAAACTAAACGGTTCCCCTGAGAGCAGAATAGCATAGACTAAAAAAGAACGCTATCTTACTTTATAAAAAGATTCGCAATCAAGATGCCTCAATTTATCTTAATTACACACTTAATTGCTAGTAGGTTACATATGATATGAAAATTTTGAAATAACTACTTACAACATAAAATTAAGTGAAAAAAATCCGGCTACCATAGTGCATGCAATCTCATTTTGGGGAATGGGAAATATATAAATACAACATATATGTGCGTATACACTACAATGTCGTTATAGTGGAGGAAAACTGATTAATATCTGTGGTAGAATTACTTTCATCTTACTTTTCTGTATTTTCCCAGCTTTCTACAACTAAGATAGTTTTAAAATCTCCATAAACTCGTTGGAATTTGTATGTAAGCATTTACTAGCAATTTAAACCCCTTTCTCTTTGGCCTAGGTGGTTCTAAAATAAAAACAATCATAATAGTAATCTGCCAGACTGGATGTAGCCTGTAGTCTTCTACATCCCAACTTCCTAGAATCTTTCATCTTGTAGTTCCTCTGAGTTCTCCCTCACTTCTGGATTCGACGGATGAGTTTTGAGAAGCCACTTGGAAAATGGAATGGGAGTCCAGCGTGTTTGGATGAGCTATTCTACCCCGTAGGTCGCACGTGGGAAAAGATCATGAACTTAGGTCTCCGCTCTGCGTATCAGATCGGTCCCTTTGTATCTCGGCCTCTCAGAGATCGGTTTGCTCATCTTTTAAATAGGGGCTTCATGAAATTCAAATGCGGTGGGGCGAAGCTTGTGGGGTACACTGCAGCTACTGCCCCAGGTTGAGGATTCTAGGACTCCGCAGGTCTCGCCCAGCCCCCACGTCCAGCCTCCGACTCCCGGGGGCGGGCCCAGGACTCGGCATTGCAGCAGCCTCGCAGGTGACTCGGATGCTCCGGCGGGCGGGCGTGCGAGCCCAGACCTCGCGGCCCTCGGGTCTCGTACCCACTTCGCTGGCGGCCCGCGGGTGACCGAAGCGGAGGCCGAGGAGGTGAGGTCCGCCCGCCCGGCCCCGCCGCCTCCCCCCGGCCGCCGCGGCGGCTTACATAACGGGCCGCGAGACGCGATCTCGCGAGGTTTCCCTGCGCGCTCCACGTCAGGAGGACTCGGGCGGAGCGGCCAACATGGCGGAGCGAAGGCGGCACAAGAAGCGGATCCAGGTAGCGAAGCCCGGCCCCGGGGAGGGGGCTCCGGCGCGCTCGGGCGTGGAGGAAGCGGGGACCCCGGACGGGCGAGCCGGGGCGGGCGGGAAGGTCGGCCGCGAGGCCGCGGGCTGCGGGCGGCGGAGTCCCGAGGGGCTTGGGGGGGGGCGGCGGAGACGGAGGTGGCGGCCGAGCTGCGGGGAAGGGAGGGAAGGTAGGAGCTGCGGCCCCGCGGCCTGGCGGGCGGGCTGCCTGCTCCCGAGCGCCGGCCTCGCTCCCGTCCCCTCGCTCAGCCATCCCCAAATGGAGGCCGCGGTAACTGGGGCAGACGCAGGCGGAGGACCGAGGGAAAGCCGCGGCGCTTTGTGCGCGGAGAGGGCTGGAGGGGAAGGAACCGGACTCGGTCGGCTGCCCCGGGGGCCCAGGCTGTGTTCGACTAATCCAAACGTTCAGTCGCGTTTGCCCCTCTTTTCCCTCAAGATTTTAAATGTAATAGCCCACTGGAAGCTTGCCGCTGTTCTTCCCGGCGACAGGATGTAAACAAACAAAACCCTGTGGGTGCTACAACGAGCTGGCGGCGCCCAGGAACCTTTCGCATGCCAGTTTGTCATCCTCATAACCTACATAACATCCCCTCCCTCGTTACACATGCAGGCTATTTGTGCATTTCTTCCCCAGCTATCTTACTCCTGTTCTCGTTCTTGGCCAAGAAGATTACTTAATATTGTACATCTTAGACTCGGATGTTTATTAGTCGCTTCATCAGTTCGTGTGTCAAGAAACCGAAGGCATTAAAAATTGATAGCATGTAGTAAATTGCTAATATAATAATCACAAGTTGTTTCATTTATCATTGCTTTCCTTTTCCTTATATAGAATGACTTTTTCTATTTCCGTGTTATCCATTGTTTTTAAGTTTATCATTCAATTGGCCCACACGCAGATATTTTGAACTATGTGAGTTAAGAGTTTGAAAACTTTTAGGTACTCTGAAAAAAGATACTGATGATTGGTAAATCTACAAGTTGGCAGACATAGTAATTGTGAACAGGGTGTAGAAGGGAATTAGAGACAAATTCCAACTTCAGTCTTAAAACCAGGGCTTAAGATCAGTAGAAGTTTCTAATTGTACTCTTCTGGTCTTTCGAAATTTAGTGTTCTGGTTTGACATAGTATTTTATTAGAATTTATATTGGAAGTTGTCAGATTTGAACTTACTGTGCTCCTTATATTTACGAATGACAGTGCAATTTTATGCCCTTTAATACGAATTGGTTTATAGTTTAAACTGCTCTTTAATATTGTGAAGGTTCTATAATCCACTTTTTGAATAACTGCTCATATTTTGGTTGTGACCTTATATTAAACAGAAAGGTAGATGAAGAGGCTATACAGTACTTTAGTGGTGGTGGCCTAGAGCTGTCACTGAAGCCAAACTGCCTGTTTATGTCCCAGCTCCACCAATTATTAATTGAGTAATTTTGAGCAAGTTTTTACCTCAGTTTCTGCGTCTGTAAGAAGGGATGTTTATCTTTAGGAAAATTTTTAAAAACCTTTTTGGTTTGTAGAGTCGTTGTGAAAACAATAGGTGAGTAAATTACTTATTAAAAGTTATAAAAGATATTAAACATGCTTTGCAAATAACCTCTTCCTTTTGTCCTCCACTAGGATAAAGGATTTAGGTTGGATTATTATTTGGGTTTTTGTTAAGCATTCTTTGATATGCTAAGGAATGATTAACAGCTATCTGTTCAGTAAATAAAAGATTGTGAGTTCTATAAACTATAGCTATTTACTTTCTACTTGTTAAAAATCAGTCTGGGCTGGGCATGGTGGCGCGTGCTTGTAATCCCAGTACTTGGGAGGCTGAGACAGGAGGATCTCAGGTTCCTGGCCAGCCTCAGCTACTTGGTGAGGCCCTGTTTCAAAATAAAGAATAAAAAAGGGGGCCGGGGTTGGGAGTGTAGCTCAGAGGTAGAATGCCCCTGGGTTCAATCCCCAGTAACGCCAAAAAAAAAAAAAAAAAAAAAAATCAGCCTGATAGGTGTAGTGGCCCACATCTCTAATCCCATTGCTTGGAAGATGGTAGATTCAAGGCCAACCTCAGTAACTTAATGAGACTCTGTTTCAAAATAAAACAGAGTGGCTGGGGGTGTAGCTAAGAGATAGAACACCTCTGGGTTCAATTCCCAGTGCGCCCCCCCCCCCCATTGGTTTGGCATACTACAAAATGAAAATTATTTTACTATCTTCAGTTTTTTATATGAGTGTGTAGAATATTTATGGGAGATCTTGTAGTACTGCTTTTATGCAGTCCAACAGATTTATAAAAATACACTATCTTAGGAAATTCCTTTTTTTTTTTTTCACCGCAGGATCAGTAACTCTGGTATTAGCATCACTTGAAATAAAAATGATCAGATGTGATGACAATCTTCAGAGTTTGTTACAGAAAAGAATCTATTGTAAGACTAAGACTAAGTATTAGTCTATAGTATCACCTGTTTCCTGTCATTCCTTACTTGATGTTGTTTGTTTGGAGGTTTCTCTGTTAAATAGACTCAGTGGCCCTTAATTATAATTTGTACATTAAAGAAAATATTTGATAGAAATAAGTAAGTTTAGAGTAAAAAAAAAGTAACTAATTCATTTGCTTTTTTTACTGTAGAATAATTTTAGATTCTCATGTCCCATCAAAGTTGGAAGCAAGACAACTATTGTCACATTTCCGTCTTGGACTCAAATTACCAGTCACTGAAAACCTGAAGTGAGCTACATGTTCATTGACATTATGTTGTAAAATTTTAATAATGGAGATTCTCAAATGAGAATGATCTCCATCCAGATTAACAAAACATTTGAAAATAGCTTTTTCCCCTCATGCCCAACTGAAAATAGAGTTTTAAATTATTTAAGGAATGTAATTATGTTGCACACCTGTCATCCCAATACTTGAGAGGCTGAGACAGGAGGATCCTAGGTTTGAGAACAGCCTCAGCAACATAACTAGACTCTAGTGAGTCTAAAGGCTGGGGTTACAGCTTGGAGGTAGAATGTCCCTGGAGGTTCAATTCTTGGTACCACACACACAAAGGAGGGGTTAAAATTTTTTATGTAGTTAGGTAAATTTCCAAGGAAATACAATAACTTCATATGGATTAGCAGTGCTACTTACCAAAAGCGTTGATTTTAACATCCTGGTGTCATGAAATTGAAGAATTAAAAAGGATTTAGTAGTATTTGTTTGGAAACCTTTTTCATAAATTCAGTCCATTTTAATAGCAAGGTGGTGGTCCTAGAGCTTATTGAAATCACCAAAGCTCTCATTTTACAGATACACAGAGGTCCAGTGAGGTAAAATAACTTGATCTAGGATCACTCAAGATAGTAAAACTAGGTTTAGACCAATCATCTAATTCCCAATTGAATATTCTTCCTTACCAATGATAAAAATAAGTTGTCCTGATACTTTAATCTTAAACTTTTTATATTAAATTATACAACATAAAGTCTTAGTGTGGCTTGTCTCCGCTAAAGAGAATCATCCCATCTAGTGTTCTGCTTATAAATACAATATCCAGTTGAGTTTTGGGACATTTAAGTGGCTTACTATTTCATAACTTTAATAACCTCCATTAGTTATTTTTGTTGCACCCATCTGTCTCCCTGGCAGTAAAATCCTGACATAATCTTGGGCTTCTCTGCTTAATTTCAGAAAAGAGAAGAAAAAAAGTTTTGGGACTAAATAGCCAGATGACAGGTTTGACGTCTTAAGACCTTCTGAAGAGAAGAGAAGGAACCTAAGAAGTCAGTCCTAAGTCTGAAAACTACCTCCACCATCTTAATGGAGGGTTTTGCAGTTACCTAGCAAACCTGTTGCTACAAAGAAAATACTATAGAAGTGAATGAATTGGAGGTCTTACAGAATGATACAGTCATAGTCAAGATACAGAGCTTGATGACTTTGCACAAATGACATTTATCTGAGATCCCATCCAGCTTTCAGATTTTACTGTTAACCTCCTGTTTGCATTTTTTTTTTTCCCCCAGTACTGGGAATTGAACCCAGGGGCATTCTACCTCCGAGCTACACCTCCAGCCCTATTTTTTAGTCTTTGTTTTGAAACGGGGTCTCACTAAGACGCAGAAGGCCTCACTAAGTAGCTGAGGCTGGCTACGAACCCAGATCCTCCTGTCTTAGCCTCCCAAGTACTAGGATTATAAGCATGTGCCACCACACCTGACTTGCTGTTTGCATTTTCACAAATACTTATACTTGTGTCTTTGTGTACAAATTCACAATTCATAAATTTAAGACTTTTTCTTTTCTCAGTTCAGTATTGATAGATAAGCTTACTTCTATTGGATATAGGTTTTTTTTTCTTTTGTTTTTTATTTTTGGTACTGGGGCTTGAACCCAGTGGCATTCAATAACCTCCAAGCTACACCCCCAGCCCAGTTTTATTTCTTATTTGGAAGCAGAGTCTCACTTGGTTGTTGAGAGCCTTGCTAAATTGCCAAAGCTTGGCTTTGAATCTGTGATCCTTGTTTCAGCTTCCCAAATATTGGGATTACAAGTGTGCACCACCACTCCAGCTGGATATGGTTTTTAAATTATCCGAAATTTTGAGCTGGGCATGGTGGTCCACGCCTGTAGTCCCAGTATTTGGGAGACTGAGACATTAGGATCATAGGTTCAAAACCAGCCTCACTAATTTACTGAGGCCCTTAGCAAATTAGTGAGACCCTGTTTCCAAATTAAAAAAAAAAAATAGGGCTGGGGGTGTACTTTGAAGGTAGAATGCCCCTGTTCAATCCCTAGTACCACAAAATTGTGTAGGATTGAGGCCTGTAGTTTACAGACTTAATATTTTTTTCTAAAAAATTGTTTTAAAGAATAGAAATGGTGACCTCTATTTCACTACAGTTGTCTGAGTGTTGATGTTCTAAAGAAAAAAAAATAGTATTTGTTAACAATTTTATGACTATTATAACAAAATTATCAATTTAAACACTTTTGAATTGTGATTTACACCAGCCAGCATATGGGTATTTGGCTACAAAGAAAGGTAGTCCAGCCTAAATTTGTTGGTTCCTAGTATTCTCATTCTCTCTCTTTTTTTTTTTGAGAGAGATGATGACTGATTTCTCTTACTAGTGGATGCTAATATTCTCAAAAGCCCTTCTTGTTAGAAGTTAGGAGAATATTTTGGGAAAGTGCTGTAGTCCAGTGTCTAAAAGAAGGTAAGACCCTCTTATACCTTCTTTAGGCTGCAGCAGAGAACAGTGGGGGTGAAGACATTGTGCAGGATCCTCTACATAACTAACTTCCCATAGTCATGTTCTCATGGTACTTTTTTACAGCAGTCTTTCTGGCTCCAAAGCTCCAGCCAGTGGCACAGATTATATCATTGTCATTAAAGGCACATGTTACTTATACTTTAAGAAAGTATCAATGAACAAGTCATTCTGTGTCTAGTTAGAAGACATGATCCAAATCTTCTGTTTTCTGAGTCTCTTCTGTTCATTGTCGCTTAGTATTTATCTTTACCAAGGAGGATTATATAGTTGTAGAAAAGTTCATTGACTTGAAGCTGTTTGTTTGTTTGTTTGTTTGTTTGTTTTTGTAGTAATGGAGTTGAACCCAGGGGCATTTCACCTCTGAGATATACCCCCCAGCCCTATTTTATTTTTATTTGAAACAGGGTCTTGCTACCTTGCTGAGGCTGGCCTGGAACCTGCAAGCCTTCTGTCTCAAGACACCTGTCAAATACTGAGATTACAGGCATGTGCCACCGTGTCTGGCTGAGGTTAATTGTTAAAATGAGATTTAGTTAGTTAGTTATTTTTTGGTGATACTGGGAATTGAACCCAGGAGTATTCTACCCCTAGTTCTACTTTATTTTTTTTGTTGAAATAGGGTCTCACTAAGTTGCGAAGGGCCTCATCAAATTGCTGAGGCTGGCTGTGACCCTGTGATCCTCATGTCTTAGCTTTCCAAATACAGGTATTACAGGCATGTGTCACCATGCCCTGCTGAGATTTTTAAGTTTTGCAGATATGTGGTAGTGTCAGATTTCCTATTGCATAATGGAATCAACTTTTTGTTTTTTGTGTTTAGCCTTACGTTTTACCAGGTTTTACATGTAATGCCTTGATTACCAGTCAGGAGATTAATCCATTTGTCTATGGTCAGCAAATGATTTAATTGAGCTTTATTATGCGTGTTGATGTACCATGCCTAAAATTGATAGAATTGTTATCCAGAGACACCTTCCTTCCAAATTTCTTTTTTGTTATTGAAAAACCATCCTTTCTCTTGATCAGTTTCAAAAACTGAATATCTTTTTTTATTTTTTTTGTGTGATAGCGGGGATTGAACCCAGGGGCATTCTACTTCTGAGCTATACCCCTAGCCCTATTTTTTATTCTTTATTTTGAAACAAGGTCTCACTAAGTTGCGGAATGCCTCACTAGGTAGTGAGGCTGGCCTCGAACCCGGATCCTCCAGTCTCAGCCTCCCAAATGCTGGAATTACAAGCATGCGCCACCACACCCAGCTCCCAGCCCTGTTTTTTATTCTTTTTTTTTTTTTTTTTTTTTTTTTGCAGTACTGGGGATTGAACTCAGGGGCATTCTACCTCCAAGCTATACCCCCAGCCCTATTTTTTATTCTTTGTTTTGAAACCGAGTCTCACTAAGTTGCGGAGTGCCTCACTAGGTAGCTGAGGCTGGCCGCGAACCCGGATCCTCCAGTCTCAGCCTCCGAATGCTAGGATTACAAGCGTGCGCCACCACGCCCAGCTCTTTATTCTTTATTTTGAAACAGGGGTCTCACTAAGTTGCTTAACCTGTCCTTGAACCTGCAATCCTCCTGTCTCAGCTTCCCAAGTATTGGCATTAGAGGTGTACTCCACCCACCCCAAGCAAAAACTACATCTTTTACTTAGCTATTTTATGCATTCTTTATTATTGAGTCCTATCTGTTTTACATTTGAAATGTTTTACATTATCTACATTTCCTTCCTGTTCTCAATCCAGTTTCACACTTACTTGAATATCCTATTTTCCCTGCCTTATAGTTGGGGTTTTTTTCTAATTCATCCTGCACACAACTACCAAATTAATGTTTAAATCATTTAGATTCCAATTCTGTTGTATTAAAAAACTACTGGGGGTCTTTCTGTTACTTACATGATAAAGTCAAAATTTACCAGCCCACCTCAAAAACTCTTTACTTACACGTACTTAATTCCCCAGTACCTCATAATCTACTAGAGCCAAATTTTGTGTTCATTCTCAGCCACAGCGTTAATGTTCCTCAACATGTTTACTTTTGTTCATCTTTCAAAATTCAGCTCTTTGCAAGTCTCATTTCTACTTTGTGTACTTGTAAGATGTTTTTTCTTTTCTTTTTTTTCTGTGATAGAATTGAACCTAGGGGTGGTCTACCACTGACCTCCACCCCTATTTTATTTTGAAACAGGTCTCACTAAGTTGCTGAGTACCTCACTATGTTGCTGAGGTGGGCCTTGAACCTGTGGTCCTCCTGTCTCACCTCCCAAGTATTGGGATTACAGGCATGTGTGCCACCACACCTGACTGTTTTCGTTCCTTTTAGAAAGTAACAATTGCTGTTTTGGGTAATTGTATGTCAAAGTAAAGGTATCATGCCTTACAGATGGATTTGTTTGTTTGTTTTTTGTGGCACTGGGGATTGAACCCTAGGGGCATTTTACCTCCGAGCTCCATCCGCAGCTCTGTCTTATTTTTATTTGGAAACAGGGTCTGGCTAGGTTGATGAATCTCACTACTGAGGCTGTCCTCTAACCTGCCATCCTCCTGTCTCAACCTCCCAAGTACTGGGATTACAAGCATGTGCCACCATGCCCAGCACAGATGTTTGATATTAACTGTAGCATCCAAAGATTATAGGATGAGCATTCAAGAAGTATATATCTGAATAGTTTACACTTATTCATATTAATCAAGCCCATCTTAGGAACCGAGTTATCAGATAAACCTTTTTTTGTGTGTGGCATTGAGGATTAAACCCAGAGGCATTTATGCCAGAGCTACACCCCCAGCCCTGTTTTTCATTCTTTATTTTGAAACAGGGTCTCACTAAGTTACGAAGGGCCTCAGTAAGTAGCTGAGGCTGGCTGTGAACCTGTGATCGCAGCCTCCCAAGTACTGGTATTACAAGTGTGCGCTACCATGCCTGGCTCTCAAACCTTTAAATTGATGACAGATGTATCAAATGAGGGAAAAAATTGAGTATATATTGATGTGATTATAAAATATAGTTTGTTTTTATAAACCAATTATTGTGAATTTGTTCAGCTGTTTACAAATAATATCAAATATTTACTGTCAGGCACAGTGGTGCTGCCTGTAATCCCAGTACTTGGAAAGCTGAGACCAGGAGGATTGCAAGTTCACACCCAAACTCAACAACCTTGTGAGGCCCTCCACAATTTAGTGAGACTCTGTTTCCAAATAAAAAATAAAATAGGACTAGGAGTGTAGTTTGGAGGTAGAAATCTCCCTGGGTTTAATCCCCAGTACCACAAAAATGTGTGTGTGTACATTTACTGATAAGTGAAATTCCAAGATATGCACATGTATATTACATAATTAAATACTGTTATTTTTGTTTTTATAGTATTAGGATTGATTTTGTGTGTGTGTGTGTGTGTGTGTGTGTGTGTGTGGTACTAGGGGCTGAACCCAAGGGCATTCTACCTCCGAGCTACGCCCCCCAGCCCGATTTTTTATTCTTTATTTGAAACAGGGTCTTACTAAGTTGTTGCGGGCCTCACTAAGTTAGCTGAGGCTGGCCGCGAACCCGATCCTCCTGTCTCAGCCTCCCAAGTACTGGGATTATAAGCATGAGCCACCATGCCTGGCTAGTATTAGGAATTGAACCCAGAGGCATTCTATCTCTGAGCTACATCCCCAGACTGATTTTCTTACTTGGAAACAGGGTCACTAGGTTGCTGAGAGCCTCACTGTATTGCTGAGGCTGTCCTTAAACCTGTGATCCTCCAGTCTCAACCTCCCAAGTACTAAAATTACAAGCATGCACCACCATGCCCAGCTTAAGTACTGTCTTTTATCAAATAACATATTAATATGTTTTAGCATGTTTTCAAAATTTTTAACAAGGAATTTTCACCTTTTATTGTCAGGAAGTATATTTGGTAGTGAGGCCTCATACTGATCGTGAACCTTATAGATATTAGTGAACTTGAAATGTTAAATTTTAAATTTGCAGTTTTTTAAGATGTTGTTCTTTAGTGCATGTTTTATAAATAAAAGTAAAACTTTTTCATAAGGTTTTTTTGTTTTTGGTACTAGGGATTGAACCCAGGGCATTCTACCTCTGAGTTACATCTCCAGCCCTGTTTTTTTTATTTTGAAACAGCGTCTCGCTAAGTTGATGAGAGTCTCACTCTTTGCTGAGGCTGTCTTCAAACCTGTGATCCTCCTGTTTTAGTAAGTATTGGGATTACAAGTAGGCACCACCACACCTGGTCTATACTTCACTTGAAACAGATCTGTAAACTATTTTTCAGTGCATGAATTTCTCAAGTAAATGATAATAAATTAATATTCTTACATTGCAGGAAGTTGGTGAACCATCTAAAGAAGAGAAGGCTGTAGCCAAGTATCTTCGATTCAATTGTCCAACAAAATCCACCAATATGATGGGTCACCGAGTTGATTATTTTATTGGTAGGATTATATCAGTAAAACCATATTAGCATACACACATCTTTCAAAGTTAATTAAATTTGGGTTATGTAGAAGTTTTAAAAGTGCTTTTCAATTGTGATTATTGAAGCTGGGTGATGGGCATAAAATAGTTGATTATCCTATTTTCTTTTATTATTAAAAATGACTATACTAAAAACATAAAGTGCTTTCTACATTTGTTGGACATTTTCTAATAGAATTTACTTTTAGTGTTCTAAAATACTACCTTTTGTTCTGATAGTATGTATACTTGGAACTAACTAGGAGCTTTGGTTCTTCATGTTATTCACAATCATGTCATCTGATGTGAATATGGCACCACCATTTATAAATAGTGATTGTGTTTGCCTTCTCATCAATTAAAATTGAGTTGCTATTATAAAGAAACTTCTTTTTCTTTAGTGTTATTAATGATCTTTGTGTGTGTGTGTACTGGGGATTGAACCCAGGGGCATTCTACCTCTCATCTACACCCCAGTCATATTTTTAAATTCTTTATTTTGAAACAGGGTCTCACTAAGTTGTGGAGGGCCTCACAAAGTTGCTGAAGCTGGCCGCAAACCCGGATCCTCCGGGAAGCCTCCCAAATACCAGGATTACAAGTGTGCGTGTCACCACACCCAGCTTTATTAATGATTTTTATGTTCACTAAATGTTGAGTAAAACAGACATGTTAATCTCTTCAAGTCTAATATATATAACTATTTTTACTAATAGTAGTAGATTGTTCACCAAGTTATTCCTCAGTGGGTTACAATAAACAATTTTTTTTTTTTTTTTTTGCGGTGCTGGGGATTGAACTCGGGGGCAACTCCACAACTTAGATCCTGTTTCAAGGTAAAGAATAAAAAATAGGACTAGGGGTGAAGCTCAGGGGTAGAATTCCCCTGTGTTCAATCCGCAGTACCACAAAGAAGAAAAAAAAAGTAATAATGTTTTAGTCGGGCATCGTGTGCACTTGTAATCCCAGTACTAGGGAAACTGAGACAGGAGGATCACAGGTTCGAAGACAGCTTCAGCAAGTAGTGAGATTCTCATCAACCTAGCGAGACTTTGTTTCAAAATAAAAATAAAATAGGGCTGGAGGTGTAGCTTAAAGGTAGAATGCCCCGGGTTCAATCCCCAGCACCAAAAAAAAAAAAAAAATTAATATTTCACAAATAGAACTTTTAAGGAACTGTTATTTTAATCATATTAGATGTAATATGGTTAGCTGAGTTTTATATCCTATTGTCAGAATGTTGAAATGTGCTTTATGAAATACTATTTAGACACTCATAAATTCCCATGTATACTAAGTTAAAATAATATATTTCTTCTTTAGCTTCAAAAGCAGTGGATTGCCTTCTGGATTCAAAATGGGCAAAGGCCAAGAAAGGAGAAGAAGCTTTATTTACAACCAGAGAGTCTGTGGTTGACTACTGCAACAGGTAATGTTTATTTCTTAGTGAAGGATAACATAAATAATAATTTTAAGTTTTCTTTGTAGTCCTAAAGCTCTTTATCATTAATTGTACTATATTACAAAAGAGCTTAAATATAGTTTTTATGTATAACCTGGATTTTGTTAATAATCCCAGAAATATATTTGGTATTAAGTGATTATTTTTAATTGCATATAGTCTTTATCTTCTATTTTGTATTTCCACATCTAACTGAGCTGAAGGGTCAGCAGTAAAAATCATGTATCAGAGCCGGGCATGGTGGCGCACGCTTGTAATTGCAGCATTCGGGAGGCTGAGACCGGAGGATCCAGGTTCGCAGCCAGCCTCAGCTACCTAGTGAGGCACTCCGCAACTTAGTGAGACCTTGTTTCAAAATAAAGAATAAAAAATAGGGCTGGGGGTGTAGCTCGGAGGTAGAGTGCCCCTAGGTTCAGTCCCTAGTACCGCAAAAAAAAAAAAAAAAAAAATCATGTATCAGTGCCTATCATGAAAAAGTTCTTTCTTTTGTAGAGAAAATGGTCAGGGTGTTTTTTCCAAAATGTGCAGAGATTCCATTCCTATTAGCCCTGTTATCCTTGTTTTTTCTTAGTGCTTATATTCTGAACCATAAGCCAGATACCCTTTCCTACTTTTAGTGATTGCTAATGTAGTATTCCTTATAAAATCAGGACTGTTGCAACATCTACCTTGTCTGTTTTTTGTTTATTTGGGTACTGATGATTGAGCCTGGGGGCAGTCCACCTCCGAGCTATACCCGCAGGCCTTTTTATTTTGAAACAGGGTCACACTAAGTTGCTGAGGCTTGCCTGGAACCTGTGCCCCTGTCTCAGCCTCCCATGTACTGGTATTACAGGCATGGACCACCCCACCCAGCTACTTTGTTTTTGAGAATTTCAAGATGCAGTGCAATTTGGTTGGTTTTTTTTTTATTATTATTTGCTAAAAAACTTTCGATGGCGAATGGTATATCTAAAAGACAAAAATCACTTTACTCTTAAAAAGGTTTCTTTCTGTTCTTTTGCTTGGTTTACCTAATACTTGTTAAGCATATTTACTGGTTAAATTTTTTCATGGTAGTAAAATTTATAATCTGAGATTTTAGATTATGTATTTTATACATATAGCATTTCCTACTATTGTGTTTTTGGTACTAGGGATTGAACCCAGGAGCACTCTACCTCTGAGCTATACCTCATGCCCTTTTTTATTTTGTTTGTGTACTAGGGATTGAACCTAGGGGCATTCTACCTCTGAGCTACACCCCCAGCCCTATTTTTTATTTTGAAATAGGATCTTACGAAGTTGCAGAGGGCCTCTCTTAAGTTGCTGAGGCTGGCTTTGAACTTAGGATCTCCTGTCTTCTCAGTCTCCTAAGCACTGGGATTATAGACATGCACCACTGCTCCTTTTTTTTTTTTTTTTTTTTTTTTTTGGTGGCACTGGGGATTGAACTCGGGGCATTTGTACCTCTGCACTACATTGCCAGTCCTATTTTATTTTTTTTGTGGTACTGGGGGTTGAACTCAGGGGCATTCTACCTCCGAGCTATACCCCCAGCCCTATTTTTTATTCTTTATTTTGAAGCAGGGTCTCGCTAAGTTGCTAAGTGCCTCACTAGGTAGCTGAGGCTGGCCGTGAACCCGGATCCTCTGGTCTCAGCCTCCCAAATGCTGGGATTAAAAGCGTGCACCACCACGCCCAACTCTATTTTATTTTTTATTTGGAAACAGTCTCACTAAGTTGCTGAGGCTGGCCTCAAACCTGTGAGCCTCCTGTCTCAGCCTACCAAGTCCTAGAATTATAAGTATGCTCCATTGTGCTCAGCTATGCACTTACTTTTCATTGTATATGTTGTTACCATTTGTGTCAGGTTGTGTGTCTGTCCTTTCCACATTAAAATAAAGAAGAGAAGCCTCACTCTACCTACAGTCAGCCTTTTTTTTTTTTTTTTTTGCGGTACTAGGGATTGAACCCTGGGGCATTCTACCTCCAAACTACATCCCAGTCCTATTTTTTATTCTTTATTTTGAAACAGGGTCTCACTAAGTTGCAGAGAGCCTCACTAAATAGCTGAGGCTGGCTGCGAACCCAGATCCTCCTGTCTCAGCCTCCAAAGTACTGGAATTGCAAGCATGCGCCACCATGCTTGGCTAGTCACTTTTAATATAACCACTAAGTCTTTATGGTGTGCAGTCTTAATGGATTTCTGCCTAACTGTAAAGAAAACCATAATACTACTCTTTGTCACTTTCATTTTCTAAAGCAACTAAGTGGACATGGTGGAGTGTGGGGGAAAACACAAGATAGGAAAATGTAGGATAGTAAATCTTTTCAAACACAATCAATACTTTTTAATGTCCTATTACTTCATGTATGAACTCTTCAATATAATCTCCATGAGATTGTGCATCACCTATCTCCAGTCTAATAATGTCCTTCTCACGCTTGTGCAAGTATGCCACACTCATTCTCTCTTGGTCTTTCTGTGATTTTAACCTGTCACTTCCCTGAATGGCTCTACCTCTTCTACCTGCGTCTCAATATTGCAGACACATCCTTAAGTCCTACTTCTCCCATGTAGTATTCTCCAGGTCCTCCAGCCCACATTAACCTTTGTATCTAAAGTTCTGATTTATCAAATTAATATCCAGTTTGGCTCTTAACTATTTTGGAATTCTTGCATATATGTTAATTTTTTAATCTTTGTCAACTCAATCTGAAAACAATTGTAGGACTGTTTATTATAACTTCATAGCAGTTTATACAATGTGGGCATGTAATTAAAACTCATTGTTGCTACATAGGTGAAAGTACCTAACACATGTCTTATATTCAGTAAGTATTTGTTAAATCTAAAAAAAAGAACTTAAAAAGTAAGAAGCAATTTAAGAAACCTTTTACAAGCTGTTTTTAAACCGTTAATGTACTCAACATGTGTTTATCAAATACCTGTTATATACCAGGCCCCTGGAATACAATGAGTATTCTGATTTGTATCCTATCTCAAAATACATACTCTAATCTGTTAGGGAAGATTTAAAACTGATAACAATAGTTGGTGAAACTGTCGAGATTGACTTCACAGAAAAGATGTTTTAATCAAATTTTATTTATTTATTTTTTGCGGTACTGGGGATTGAACTCAAGGGCAATCTACCTCCGAGCTATACCCCCAGCCCTTTTTTTTTTTTTTTTTTTTTTTTTTTTTTTTT